>CATIWQ010132074.1:0-12138 GCA_949673415.1 Euphorbia schlechtendalii | reverse complement strand
TATATATATATATATATATATATATATATATATATATATTCACTTTCCTATATACTCATAATATACAAAATTTACGATTTGAGACCCTCGAAAATTTGGAACCACGAGCGATCGCTTACCTTACTTCCCCTGATGGACGATCCTGGGTCATGGTCCCAATAAGTTAGGAGCAACTGTTGTAGCCTATGTAGCACGGAAACGGAAACGGAAATGGGGAAACGCCATTTCTAAAAAATATAGATTCGGAAACTATGGGAAAACGTGTAAATAATAAAAATTTAGGGGTATATTCATAAATATGAAAAATATAAAATTTCGTACATATTATTTCATTTTTATATAAAATACTAAAAAAATGAATTTTGAAATAAATTTATTGATTATAAAGTAAATCTACATGAGTAATGGCTATTTCAAAACATTAAACAATAGTAAATATGGTTATCGAAGACAATAAAGTTTCATAAAGTCTGAAAGTTATGTCATATTTACTAAATCGTAATAATGTAGGTATATAAAATGGAATGAAACAAGTTTTTATAATATAATAATATTATTAATAATATAAACAATGAATTGTGGTTTTAAAGTCTTATTAGTTTGAATATATTCAAAAGTTTAGTTTTGTGAATGAATTAAAATTGAGTATTTCGATATGAGGAATTGCTAAAAAACGGTTTTAGGAATTTACGGAAACGAGATTTCAACTTTCATTAATTGCAGAAAAGGCCCGGAAACGTTTCGCAGGGGTTTCCTAGGGTCTCCGTTTCCGAAATGGATGGGAAACGCGGAAACGGCATATCACAGGAGTTTCCGTGCTTCCTAGGTTGCAGCGAAGTAGATGTGATGTCTGGCATAGTTATGAGGCCGTAGGATTAAGGGCAATAGGGATGGTTGAGGAATAGAGGTGAAAGAGGGCGGCATTTTATAATGGAATCAAGGCGGAGATGACATTTTTCAATGAAAGAAGAGCATATGGTACGATTTCTGTTAGAATTGAAGAGGAGGTAAGGAAGGTTGCGGTTTCTGTCATAGTTGAAGTAGTAGTCGCAGTTGTGTCATTGAGGAAATGGAAACGAAGATGAGATGTGTTGAACAAAGGAAGTAGGAAATTAATGGCAGAGGAATGAATCACGGCTCCAAACCAAGGAGTTTTCCTCACTTCAGCTGACGCTTCGAAAGGAATTCCGACTAGATTGAAGCCACCGCTGACTAGGAGAAAGATGATGAATGGGCTGGATTGAATAATGATTGCATTTTATATGGTTTTGGAATGTTTTTTATATGTTATTTATAACATTTAAATTATAAACCATCAGTATTCTTTATATTTTATGTACTTGAACCTTATTTATGACTTAAATAGAAATAACAGACCGAATCAAATTGGTTGGTTTGTTTCGGTTATTTTATTATTTGAGTTTTATTTTTTATTTATGTTTTTAAGTTATCCGTTTTCGGTATATTTGATTTGATGATTCAACCGAAACGATCGATGAATACTCTTAAATAAAAATACCTCAGATTTTTACAACAAAAATCATTTTATGGCAACGTGTTTTCCTATCAAAATTGATATTATAGTGGACAATTTTAATTTTGTAGTGTCCAGAAATTTGAAATAAGCAAATTTCAGTTTCCTAAACTTTTAATTTAATCGCAACCTGTTAGAATAACGGGTTAAAATGTGGGATCAGAAAAGTCATCATTTCCCACCTATTTCTTACCTATCATGCCAACATTTTCTTCCACCGATTGTGCACTACCAAAAAGTCTCATTTTAGCTGTAAAGTAAAACTGCAACTTATGAACGAATTGCTTTATATAGCAATTCGTTCACAATTGTAAATGAGAAAGAAATATACTGAATAAAATGTTTCTCAAGTTCCTTCAAATATCAATTTTATATATTTAACACAAACAAATGGAAACTATAATATGTTGTATTGTGTTGAATTTTTTTGATTGTGAACACGAAAAGTGCAACTTTTAATCATATGTAAAAGCCATGGGTTTGGTTTTTGTTTTTGTGCTGTCTTTTGTTATGTTTTGGCTCACACGAAGTGATTCTGGGTGCTTGTAATGAAAGGGGTGTCATATGTTGGATAGATGCTCTGTATCAATATTATTTTCGATGAATGTTAAAATATTTCGAGCAAGATATATTGGGCTCTAAGGCTAGTCCAATCAATCACAAAGCTTTCTATCTAGACGTGAAAAAAAAAATTCACTTAGCAATACAGCATTATACATGATTATAGTTATACCATATTTATATTATAATTAACTTTATTATTCATTTTGGATCGCTTTCATTTTATGTCTTAGTTACACCTTGGTAAAATTAGACGGAAAGCTGAGAACATCGGTATTAAACTTGGCCTTGAAAAAAAATGATGATATTAAAAATTCAACGGTGATAAAATTAAATTTTGCAATTTGTAGGCAAGAATCTCTTATGAGACAGAAGCCAAAGAGAGGAGAGGCTAACTTGGGATATATTCTAAATGATAAGTTCTAACATCATCATGCAGGAACCTATTTGTAATTTATTCTTTACCAGTTTATCCAAATTCTAAAATTGATCGGATTGCAAAAATTTCAATAGATGCTTGAACTGATTTTATACCAATATTACCAACCTTCAATGCTTTTAGCATCCAATGCCATTCATATTTCTTTTCAGTAGCCAATTAAAAAATTTCTATTTTTATTGATGAAACCGGAAAACCTTCTCAAATATCATTAAAGAAAGAGAAAAGTCCTACAAAATAAAGAAGAACAAAAAAAAAAAAAAAAAAACATTAAACAAACATACATCATGTAAACAAGCATGGGATACAAATTTCTATTTGAAATCGATATATTTTTAATAGACTAAAACTATTATATTTTAATTGTTATCTTATTTATAACTTTTGTAACCACAATAAAAATTCTGTACCGTCCGTAATATTTTTAAGTAATTTGCATTTATCCAAAGTATTTTAATCCTCTTGTTTTCTGTGACTCGTGCTGATTTCGGTCACAAATGAGTATTTCCAACGCAAAATTAGAGGATTGAAGCTGAAGAATTAGGTCATATTCTTTTCATTTTCTGGATACTGAATTAAACTGAACTTAACTTATTTCAATATAAATCTATAAATACGAATAGTTGAACTCAACTAAAGTTGATTGAAGAAGTAAGCTAAACTGAACTGAATTGATTTGTAATCCAAGAAAACATGAAATTATTATTAAACAACTCGATGTTTAATATTTTTACCTAACCTTTTTAGTTCACCATAGCTTAATTTTATTATTATATCTACAATTCAGTCCATTATTTGGCAGATTCCAGCATACTATTGTATTCCCTTATCTTTTAACTAGCTCGGCACTATATATACATGCATAACGATGATGTTTAATATACAGAAAACAATTTGAGAGCAAGAAAACACAAAAAAATTATACAGGCAAATGGCATCATTGAAGGCAGAAAAACCAGCAGGAACTCAACTATTCGGACATGCAACAAAGAAGGAGCCTACCAAGCTTAGTGATGCTGCCTCTAAATCTTCTTCTTCCAAGTCTTCTCCCAAGAAGCCTGCTCCCAAAGATTCTAAGAAGAAGGCAACTCTTCATAATTTTTTATATGTGAATTCCGGGTTTTCAATCGACAGTTACTTTTCATTTTTCACATCATTGCGAGCGAGTGTAGTGTGAAAATTTTTTATACAACGGTAATAAAGAAAATAATAAGTACACTTCAAAATAACCGCATAAATCACATAGCAATTTGCCCATCAAAACATCGCTCACTAGAGTCTGATATCATGTGAATATATAACCTCGAAACTCGAAAGCCGTTATGAAATTTCACCAATATGTAATGTATGTTTTATCGGTATGAGATTATTTTGCATGAAATACATGTTCAGTTGATTTCTGACGGGGGAAAATTGATTGCTGTGTAGGGGAAAGGAGGCAAATCTGGGAAGAATTAGCCAGAAGGA
This sequence comes from Euphorbia schlechtendalii, assembly GCA_949673415.1. Lineage (NCBI taxonomy): Eukaryota > Viridiplantae > Streptophyta > Magnoliopsida > Malpighiales > Euphorbiaceae > Euphorbia > Euphorbia schlechtendalii. The sequence goes on along the minus strand of CATIWQ010132074.1, from coordinate 8,137 downwards.
GCCTTGTTTTAAATTGTTGAAAAGATCAACCACCAGTTGTTTTATACTCTAATTTTTCTGTTTTTTTACTGGATTTTATTTTTCTCACTAGAGAAAAAAATGTGTCCTTTATCTTTGTGTATGTCTCTGTAAGGTTGTTGGATTTTAAATTACTGAAATAATATTGGGGCACTTGTGAATCAAAACCATTCATGATTATTGACAAAAAAAGAGAGGCGGATATTGAGGAAAAAAAAGGAATATTATTTTCGAACAGAGCTAAACTAAAAACGAAAATTGAGAGGATATGAGAAATTTTTTATATCTAGCTGAATTGACTCCGAAATTTGATAGCTAAAGCTACTATCTGATTAAAACTTTTTTTATTAATTGGTTAATGTTGTTGTAGAAGCTAAGAGTATCTAGTTTGTTGCAATAACTAGGAGCACTTCCAATGTTTACATGAGTCTGGTATGTACGAGACTACGGTCAAAATTCAAATGATATTTTAGGATATTACATAGAGCTTTACGGTGTATTTGGAAATGTTCATTTTTAAAGAATTTAATTCAATTGAATTCACTTTGTTGAATTCTCTTGTTTGGAATCAAACACATATTGATAGATTTCAAATTATGCGAGATTTGAATTCTTGTGAATGCAAGGAATAGAAATCTTGTAAAAAGTAGCAAGATTTTAAAGGAATTCATTTAAGTCATGTCTTTAAATATTATTTTCACCATTTTTTTCTCCACATGCTTTTAGTTGAAGAGTCAATACTTCAATTCGAAAAAATGTTAAATATATTGATTAACAATAATTAAATTCTTTAATATAAATAAAGTTTTCAAATAAAAGAATTTGTTTGAGAAATCAATTCAATCGAATTCTTAAGTGAATTCAATTTTTTTTCATTTTCTTACAGATCCTCACTGATTTGACAGAAAATTCATGACTGATATATAAACGAAATCGAAATAATTATTACAGAGGAATACAAAAGGAGCACAATCAAGGATTTCTTGGTTAATTTAGTCGTTGTATAGTTTACCAAGGCAAAGGGATATAATTGGTATGTTTATTATAATCGGAATCATCATTTTGTGAAATGCAATTTCCAGGCAATGATCCAGTGCCACCATTATATTAATTTCCCGGAGGAGCGTAACCGATATTGCTGGTGGTAACTGCCGGAAAAGGAACCGCGGTGGCTGAACCTGCATGCGTTGATATACTCCTCTCGACACTTGTTTGGCTTTGTCTTTTGCCTACTCCATCTTTTGTATAAGGATCATGGCGTACGTCTGCATACCCAATATCACACTTAAGTTTTTGTTTATTGTTTCCTTTCCGAAACCAAAATTCGTGGTAACTAGTAAGAAATGTTGCCAGATTGTTACTGTAATATCTTAGTTTAGTGGTTAAGACTGAAGTTGTTACCTCTAAAAATTTCAGGTTCTAATTTTACAAATTTTTTAAAAACTAATATAAAAAAGTTAGAAACCTGTTTTTATGGTTACAAAATTGTTTCCGCAAATTATCTTCATTTTTAATTATTCTCCTATGTAGAGTATTAAAAGTTAGTTAGCGACTTGTTATTATAGCTTATAGTTAGGGCTATTTAAGTCATTTACTATATCTATCAATTAAGTAAAATAAAGCAGAAAAGATCTCTTTGTAAACTCAATTTCTTCATCTTCTCTGTTACTGTAATCCGTTCTAACTCAATAAAGTTCTTTCTTTATTTCTTTCTTTCTTTCTACAAGTTTCTAGATTCGTTTGTTATCTCTCTATAAACTTGACATGGTATCAGAGCGTTTTCCGTTCTTTCAACTAAATTCTTTCTTTGTTTAAGCCGATTAACTCTGTTTTACGTTCTTTCGCTTTTGTTCAGTTTGATTCCTTAAATTTCTGGCATTTTCTTCGTTAAAGTTGCTAGCAAATGGCGAATAGAGGTCAACAACAGAGGGTTGATGAGAACAGTCCGTGGTACTTGCATCCAGGTGAGAATCCATCCTTAGTTCTTGTGATGCCTTTATTAGATAGGCAAAATTATCATTCCTGGATTAGGAACATGAGAATGGCTCTTATGTCTAAAAATAAGCTTGAATTTGTTGATGGGACTATAGATAAGCCTAATGTGGGAGATATAAATTGCAATTCTTGGAGGCGTTGTAACAACATGGTGCTTTCTTGACTTATTAGGTCTTTGAGTCCTTCAATAGCTCAAACTGCTGTTTGTTTTGAGTCAGTTGCGTTGTTGTGGGAAAATCTTAAAGAAAGATTTTCTCAGAAAGATACTTATCGTATTGCAGACCTTCAAAGTGAGATTTTTTCTATTACTCAGGGGGGCAGATCTATAACAAACTATTTTGCTGCTCTTCAGTTGTTATGGGATGAATTTATTAGTTTAAGTCCCTTACCTGTGTGTGTCTGTGAAGGTTGCTTTTGTGATATAGCAGGGGCTATGAGAAAAACTCAAGAAACAAACCAAGTTATTTGTTTTCTTAAAGGGCTTAATGGATCTTTTTCCGACATTAAATCTCAAATTATGGGTACTGATCCATTGCCAACAATGAACAAAGTTTTTTCTTTTCTTTTGCAATTTGCGAGAGAGTGTTTGGTTAGTACTGGAAAAGAGATAGCAAACCAAGAAATTGCATCTTTTGCATCAAAGAATTATGACCAGTTTACTGCAGGAGTTCAGTTTAACAATGGGAGTAATTTCAATAGTGGTTATAATGGAAAGGGAGGAAGTAGTCATGGCTCTTTTCATCAGCAGTTTAATAATGGTTATCAGCAACAACAAGGAGGTTTTAGAAGAAATTTTCTGTTTGGGAATGGAAACAAGATTAGTTGTTCCTATTGTAATGGCAGTCATTTACTGGCAAACTGTTGGAAGAAAAATGGGTATCCTCCTCATTTGAAGCAGAGATATTTTCAAAAATTTGCAAAGGCCAATGTAGCGCTAACCTTTGAAGATTGTGATCAAGATGTTGTTGAACAAGAGCTTTTTGGGAGCCAAGTACAAGATATACGAATGATGACAGATCATAATACAACTAGTTCAGCACCAGTAGTAGATGAATGCAATTATAACTCCAATAGCAATAACCAGAGTCAGGGATTTACTCAGGAACAGCTTAATCAGCTTTCTCAGTTAATACAGTCTCAGTTGGCTGCTTAACCAATTAACAGTGCTCACGCTGCTTCAACAAGGATCTCTCTTTCCTCAGATAATGTTGAAGTCAGCAATTCTACCATCTCAGGTAATGATGTTTTAAATAATAATGTTTGGGTAGTTGATACAAGAGCTAGTAGTCATATTACAAGCACAAAGAACGAAATGGTTAATGTTAGGCAAATTGATAATTGGCATGTGCTTTTACCTAACAATCTTAAGCTTAAAGCTACACATATGGGAGACATTTTTCTTAGTGCTGACTTTGTCTTGCGTGATGTTTTGTATGTGCCATCATTTAGTTATAATTTGTTATCAGTAACAAAGCTCTGCACATCATTGCCTTGTGAAGTAGTCTTTTCTTCTATAAATTGTTTTATACAGGACAAAGCTACAGGGAAGAGGATTGGTTCAGCTAAGGTAGAAAATGGTCTTTATCACCTGAATGTAGCAGATTTTGCTTTGAAAACTGATGTTGTTTTTTCATTACATTGTAATAAGGAAGATATTTGGCATTATAGGTTAGGACATCTTTCCAACAAGAATTTGCTTGCTTTGAATAAGAAGTATCCTGACATACATGTTTCTTCTGATTTTGTTTGTGACATATGTCTTAAATCTAAACAGAAAAGGTTACCTTTCACTGTTTCAAATTTGTTAAGTACGAATATTTTTGATCTTGTTCATCTTGATATATGGGGACCTACATTTGCTTCAATAGATGGATATAAATATTTTATCACTATAGTAGATGATTTTTCCAAGTTTACTTGGACTGTTATGATAAAAAGCAAAGCTGAAGTGTCAGAATTTGTTAAACAATTTTATATTATGGTTAAAGTGCAATTTGAAAAGAAAATTAAGGTTATAAGAACAGATAATGGACCAGAATTTTTGTTAAACCACTTTTATGCTGAAAATGGAATTATTCATGAGACCTCTTGTGTAGAGACACCACAACAAAATGGTGTTGTTGAGCGCAAACACCAACATATCATGAATGTAGCAAGAAGTCTTAAGTTTCAGAGTGGTTTGTCTGTCATATTCTGGAAATTTTTTGTAGGACATGCAGTGCAATCATTAACAGGCTGCCTACACCGTTATTGGGAAATGTAAGTCCATTTGAAAAACTCTATGGTAAGTCTCCTGACTATAGTATGTTTAAAACCTTTGGTTGTTTGTGTTATGTAAATACTTTAACTAGAAATAGAAAAAAATTTGATGAAAGAGCTTGTAAAGGGGTCTTTATTGGACATGTTGATGGAGTAAAGGGTTATAGAATCTATTGTCTGGATAGTCATGATATAATAGTGTCTAGAAATGTTGTTTTCCATGAGAATCTATTTCCTTACACAGAAAATAAAGAGAGCTGTCGTGCAAACATGAACCCTCAGGTTAGTAATAAAGGGAGATCTAGTAAAACTGGTAGAGAACATAGACAACCTCAATATTTAAAAGATTATCATTGCTCTTTATTAGAATCTAAAGAAATTAATGACTTAGAAAAGGGAAAGTTGTACCCTCTATCTGCAGTTCTATCTTATGAAAAGTTATCTCAGAAGCAGAGAACCTTTTCACTGCAGATTATAGCTGAAACTGAACCCAAGAACTACAAGGAAGCTATTAAATCACAAGGCTGACAGGATGCCATGAATTGTGAAATAAAAGCTCTAAATGATAACAAAACTTGGGATATTGTTACACTGCCTAAAGATAAAAATCCTATTGGTAGCAAATGGGTTTACAAAATCAAAAGAAAGAGTGATGGTACTATAGAAAGATATAAGGCCAGACTAGTAGCTAAGGGTTATACTCAACTACAAGGTATAGATTACCTAGAAACCTTTTCCCCTGTGGCTAAAATATCTACGGTTAGAATGTTGCTTGCTCTAGCAGCTAAGAAAAATTGGTTCCTTGATCAACTTGACATTAATAATGCCTTTCTTCATGGTAGTTTAGATGAGGAAATCTATATGGAACTACCACAAGGCATAGATTCCTCTATTCCCAATGCTGTTTGTTTGCTAAAAAAGTCACTTTAAGGGTTAAAACAGGCTAGTAGACAGTGGAATTCCACTCTAACTGCATCTTTAATCAATAAAGGTTTTGAACAATCAAATGCAGATCCATCTCTATTTGTGAAAGAAAATAAAGACATTTACATTTCTTTAACTGTATATGTTGATGACATTATTCTTACAAGTAATAATGAACAGGAAATAAAGTAAAAGCTTATTTGCACAGTTACTTCAGCATTAAAGATCTTGGCAATCTCAAATTCATCCTTGGATTGGAAATCGCAAGAAGCAATAAAGGGATACATCTATACCAAAGGAAGTATGTTTTGGACCTTGTAGCAGAGTATGGCTTCCTTGAAGCAAAACCATGTTCAACTCCAATTAGCCTGGACTAGCAGGATTACACAAAAACGAAGAGATTAGAAGACAACTCAAGTTATAGACAACTCATTGGGAAACTTTTATACCTAACAAGCATAAGACCAGACATTGCATATACTGTTCAATAACTGTCTTAGCATCTAGAAACTCCATATAAAGCACACCTTACAGCTGCTCACAGGATCCTGAGGTATTTGAAAGGAAAACCTGCCCAAGGCTTGTTTTATTCTTCCTCTCCAGACCTGCAGATCAAGGCATATACAGATTCAGATTGGGGAAGTTACAGAGAAACTAAGAAGTCAGTGACAGGGTATTGCATTTTCATGGGAGAATCTCTTATCTCCTGGAAATCAAAGAAATAGAATACATTTTCAAAAAGCTCTACAGAGGCTGAATACAAGGCTATGTCCACAACTTCAGCAGAGATACAGTGGTTCTTTTATCTGTTAAGAGATTTCAAGGTAAAATACAGTGTTCCAGCTTTACTTTTCTGCGATAATTCCTCAGCAGTCCATATAGCAAACAACAAGGTATTTCACGAACGTACCAAACACTTAGAGATTGATTGTCACTTCGTTAGAACTAAAGTGCAAGATGGAATCATTCATCTCATGTCTGTTTCAACTCATAATCAACTTGCTAACATGTTTACAAAGGCCTTTCATTCTCTTGCCTTCTTACAATAGAGTACAAGATTAGGATTAATAAGCATTCAATGAATGATGTCCATCTTGAGGGGGGCTGTAGAGTATTAAAAGTTAGTTAGCGACTTGTTATTATAGCTTAAAGTTAGGGCTATTTAAGTCATTTACTATATCTATCAATTAAGTAAAATAAAGTAGAAAAGATCCCTTTGTAAACTCAATTTCTTCATCTTCTCTGTTACTGTAATCCGTTCTAACTCAATAAAGTTCTTTCTTTATTTCTTTCTTTCTTTCTACAAGTTTCTAGATTTGTTTGTTATCTCTCTATAAACTTGACGTCCTAAACTTAAATTTCCTTTGTCTACCTTTGTTAATATTTGCAACTTTGAACATATATTTATTGCTATGTAATCAAATTATACAAACTATATCATACGAATACATAATTATAATTTTTATAGGTATAAATATAGTAATATATTTTTATTGTTCACATATCTATTTACAGTTTTCAAAATTATATATATTTTTAGATGTGACCAGCATAGTATTTCTTTCCATTCCTACATCATTTCCAATTTTAATTCCATGTTGCTTAGGTTACAATGTTGTTAGTAACAACAGAAATATATACTCCCTCTTACTCTTGTATGGCCTTTGAACCATTGTTGTGGCTGAACCTCGATGCGTTGATACACTCGCTCCATCTCTTTTAGTAGAAGGTTGTTTGGGTAACAAAGCTGCATACTCAATATAAAAAAAGTGCTTGTTTAGTGTTTCGTTTCTGAAACCAATTTTGTGGAAATGATTAAGAAATGTTTGCTAAAAAAGTTACTATAATGCCTAATTAGCCTAGTGCTTAAGACTGAAGTTGTGATAAGGTTCGAGTTACTCCAATGTGAGTAGGGGATTTTCATTTCGATTTAATGTAAGTGCAATTTGCACATATTTTTATAAAGAGTAATAAAAATTAGAAACTATGGTTAAAGCATTTTTATGGCAAATTATTTATCTTCAATTTTTTTATTATGACTTTTTTCTTTGAAAAGGATAACGAGTTGGTTTCAAGGGAGGGTCGTAAATGGGCTTAGCAAAGAAACAAACTCGAGAGATTGAATTAAGAAATTAAAACTCGAGAGGAGGTTAGGATCAAGGGCTTGTTTGTTTCTAGAAAAATATTGTGCAGGAAAATATTTTTCAAATTTTCTTGCGTTTGTTTGATCTGGAAAATAAATTAAAGGAAAATATTGTGCAATTCAACATGAAAATGTTTTGCAAATAATGGAAAATGTTTTCCAAAAAAAGATAGGAAAGTATTTTCCCTTACTTTCCTACTTCACCTCCTCCATTATTACCAACCACTAGTGCAGAAATGACTTTTGGGAATGGTTTTTTTTGGCTTTTTCGGATGGTTTTGAACCGTCCGCACAAGCCGCGACGTGATTGATAAGCATTAATGCGGACGGATAAGGACCATTACGGACGGTTCTTTTAAAGGAACCGTCCAGAATGCTATTTAAAAAACGTTTTGCTCCGGTTTAGAGCAATACGGACGGTTCTATTAAGAGAACCGTCCGGAATGTTATTTAAAAGCTCCGGTTTAGAGCAATACGGACGGTTCTATTAAAAGAACCGTCCGGAATGAGCATTCCGGATGGTTCTCTTAAGAGAACCGTCCAGAATGTTGAGGCAATAGGGACGGTTCTTTTGAGAGAATCGTCCTAAATGCCCTTTTTTTTTAAAAATAATTTTTTAACTTCATTTAAGAGCTACGTAAATTGGATTGAAGGGAGCCCTGTACTTTAGCTGTGTCCTGAATAAAACAATTCATTGTGAATATAATGAGATTAAAAGTCCAAAGAAAAACCGTAGGTCTGCAAAATTGGTTACCTAGAAAGGGACAATGGGCAATTAAAGGGCCAACAACGCCACCA
>CATIWQ010132051.1:0-11764 GCA_949673415.1 Euphorbia schlechtendalii | reverse complement strand
CACTATTATATATATTAATAATTATCAACCATAATATATTATTATTATTATTCGTTTATATTTATATTAATAATAATTAATATTTTATTAAAACTAGTTTTATTATAGTGGTGTAATTAATTTTATTGTTTATAATTATTTATTATTACATATTAAATAATTAATTAATATTGTTTAGTACTATTTTTAATTATTAGTAATAATTATTTTTTATTTTTAATAGTTATTGGATTTATATTATTTTAATAATTAGTGTATTATTATTAAGTTCAATGTATTATTATTAAGTTCAATATAATTAATTTAAGTTGAGGTCCATTAAGTTCAGTACAGTTCAGGTCAATTAAGTTTAGTTAAGTTAAGTTAAGTTAAGTTTAGTTAAGTTAAGTTCAGTTCGGTTTCAGAAGTTGAAGAGAATAAGACCTTACCCATACAATTCGTATACCTTTTATATAACTTTCATTTTTTTTTATACATTTCCTATATGTTTCAAATAATTTTTTAAATAGCCTATAATTTATGTAATTTTTTAGGGTAAATTTAAAAAATATACCTTGTGATTTTGTGGTTTTGCAAAAAGGTCCTTGTAGAATTTTCTTTGCAAAAGAGTGCATATGGTTTAAAAAGTTAGGGAAAAGAGGATTTCTAATGTCAAATTAAATCATGAATAGGTGTATTCATTTTCATTTTAAAGTGAAATTTTACACGTTAGTTAATAAAAATACAATACACCTTACAATTTTTAGAATTTTTTGAAAAACATAAATATTTTTTTAATTTAAATGTAATGATAAATTTTAAAAAATATAATAAAATGAAAAAATTTCTGAAATTTACATAAAATATTTTGATGTATAATTGTTAAATAATATAATTAAATTACATGAATGTTGAATTAATTGAAATATGTACCGTAACATTACTATTTTTAATGAAAAAATATTTTTTTCTGTTTTTGTTAATTTTGAAACCACGAACATTTCTTGGAACAAAAATTTCACAAAGAATTTTTTACAAAATGATTAAACCACAAGGCGTGATTTTTAATTTACCCCTTTTTATACCTATATCATATTATAGGAAGCAAAACCTAGTTTGAACTTGTGAACAATTATTCAGCTTTTATATTATCACAATCATTTGCTATTTCAAATAACTTTATCAAATTATTGAATGTTTTCCATCATATATTCCAATACATACATAGAGTTGACAAACTTGGGAAAAAGATTTGTCATATAAGCTGTAATTAGAAGGCAAAGTATTTTTTCAAAAAATATTTAGAAGGCAAAGTATAACATTTGCCGTTACCATATATCATATCATAATTAAAACAAGGAAATTATGAGTAACTAGATAAAAATTTTCATTATAACTAAATATTTATAGTTGGTCTTATAATTTTAAATCATCTTCAAAGTTCCAGTATACATGTGATGCTTATTTTCTTCAAAGCAAAGCCATCTAATTTATGATGATTTTAAATTATAGCTCAGGCAATAGTTCTTTTAAAAATAAACAAGAAGTTAATATCAATTCTTCTCAATTTTGATATAATATTCTTTTATTAAATCAATAGGCTTGAGTGATAAACTAGCTAATTAATTGTTAGTTTCAATTTATTAAGGTCCTACGAGTTAAAATTAACATTTTCTTGCTAGTAGTAGCATATTATAATATTAAGCAAACTTCTTTACAATAAGTGAAATCTAACATTGTTTTTGAGTCCTAATTTTTTAAAATCTCTAACAAGTAACAAGTTACATTAATGAGGCTATGTTCATTTTCGGGGCCCTAATGGCAATCTTAAATAGTTTTGATAAACTTAACAAACTTTATAAGCATGATAAAAATGAAAAAATGGATATAATAACTTGGGCATCGAATGAACAACATGAACTTCAAATAGAATAGTACCAAATTCATTACAAACTAATGAAAATTATCCTTTTAAACGTTAGGAATATCAATATAAATTACTTGAAACTAATTAAGAAAATAATCAACCCATTAATACAATCTATTAAGATTTATCAACAATTGAATCTTCATCCTGCAAAAAACAATAAAACCCATAAGCATCTAGTCAATAATATTTATATGTAGCATAAATGCATATTTTTCCCTAATTACTTACTGGGCCATTTTGTTATCCTTTAAGTTGCTTAGTTGAAGCAAATAATTAACATTTCTAACAACTGACTGAAGTTGGTCATCTTTCAATTGAGTGGACTCAGCTCGTTGTCTTTCACGCTCTTCGTTTGCCTTTATTTCTGCCTTTAATCTTGTCACCTCATCTTTAAGTGATTTCACTTCATCCTAATTATGGACACCATTAATATTTAAGGTGAACTTGATCTTTTGACATATTAGTCGATCATAAACCAAATTGAGCAAAAACAGAACGGAACAAGATAAAAAAACCATAACATTACAGCAACAACTGAACTTAATAAATTTTCAACATCTATTTATGACACAGATTGTGATGAACCAGTAATAGATAATTGAATTCAATCTTAAATAAATAAACAAATTTATAAAAAGGCATATATGGTTCAGTTATATGATCCAATTACCAAAATTTTATACAATCATAAAATTACCTGAACCATAGACCACAATTGGGATCTATATTTGTTTTCAACTTCTTCGCAAGAGACCTTAGGCAGTCCAAACCTTTTTGCGTAGTATCCTAACCATGATGACAACTTAATGTGATGATGCCCAATGGGGCCACAACATTTTCCAGGCTCCATGAAAACAATAAGTTTATCTTTTTTTCCATTAGTGAGTTTGTCTAGATCTATGCCTTTGTACGGCCCCCTACCATGTGCGGACTTCCCTATATATAATAACAAAAAAGACTTTAGAGTTAAGACAAAAATGAAAGTTTTTTCATGGAATAAAAAAAAAAATAAATTTATTACCAGTGACATTATTTGGTGCTGGTCGTGAACTTTGCAAGTTATGAATACTCATATCGTCAACCAACTCATTTTCACCAATATTTCCGATATTTTACCTTCTATTATCTAAAATGGGATAGCAAAAGCAATAACCAAATCTCAATACAAAAAAATTTGTAGAAACAAATAGAAAAATAGAACAACTTAAAGAGATGGATAGGTCAAAGGATAAATGACAAAAACTATTAAAGTGATACGTCGGTTTGGGACAATGTTTGTCAACTCGCGACTTTGTGATGGGCTCCCATAGAGTAACTCATTTTCAATAATGTTTCTGATATTTTGCCTTCTATTATCTGAAATAGGATAATAAAAACAATTACCTAGTCTCAATACATGAACTTTTTAGAAAAATCAATAAAAAATAAGAATAACATAAACAGATGGCGAGGTCAAAGCGAAATAAAAAAAATTCTTTAAGTGATACCTTGATTTGAGACAATGTTTCTCGAATCGTGAGTCTGTGATGGGTTCCCATAAACCAACTCGTTTTTAGTCATATTTCCGATATTTTTACTTCTATTATGTGAAATAGAAAAATAAAAATAATCAGCAAGTCTAAATTCATGAACTTTTTACAACTAAATCAATATCACTACAATAGGATATAACTGGGCAAGGTCAGAGGCTACATAAAAAACTATTAGAATGATACCTCGATTTGAGATAATGTTTAGTGAATCCTGAGCCTGTGAGGGGGTCCTATAAACCAACTCATTTTCAGCAATGTTTCTGGTATTTTTCCTTATATTATCTGAAATGGGATAATAAGCACAATTACCAATTCTGAATATCTGAACATTTTGGAAAAAAATTAATAAAAAAAACTACAATAACTTAAATAGATGGACGGGTCAAAGGCTAAATAAAAACAACTATTAAAATGATACCTCGATTTGAGACTAAGGTTGGCGAATCCTGAGTTTGTGATGGGGGAAAGGTCTCTTCCTCAGAGCAATCATTAGGGCGACCTTTGAAAACTGGATTTAGCCTCCTCATTCTCTTGCTCTTGTTCACATTCGCCATAATCTGTCCAATAAACTATAGCCCAAATTTCACTATTATAACTATAGTCACTGTTATCTAGAAAATACATGTTAACCATCAATTTTTCTTACCTGACTTTAGCTCAGTAAGTTTCAAGTGATACCTGATATTATATTTGAAGAATACAAATCTTAGCTTGATGTTCCATTCCTCATAAGTGCTTTTTTCACTTGCAAAAAAATTTCAAACGGAATAATAAAGTACAAATTAGTAAAAGGCACATTCCAAATTAAGCCTCTCAAGCAATTCATACGGCCACCACACTTGTATTCTTTAAATTTACAATTTACAAGGTTACAGCACAATAATAGAAATAAAGACTTTCTAATGTAAACAGAATATTGTCGATTTTCTTACTTTTTCAAGATGATTCTCTTTCTTTCTTCTATGATCCTGAAATATGAAAAGAAAAATTAATTCAATATATAAACTCACCAACTAATTCAGATATGGAAGTTTACAAATTTAAACCCCACAACTTGAGCACTAATTACACGATTGAGATGAATTTGAAACAGCCCATCATCTATAAGTGCTCCTATATTTATTTTCGTTAAAAAGGGTGCTAAATTTACCCTCCAAAATTTCATCGCTTCCCTCTCTTTGAGTCGTATCTTTAACGATTTCAGCATGTATCCTTCTTTTTTTCTTTTGTTTTACGTATTAGAGATATGCGTATTTGATATTTTACCCCACTACAATCTCTTATTTATTTTTCTTTTATTTTATATATTAGATATATGCTATTTTGATGTTTTACCCCACTACAATCTCTTAGTTGATGGCTTCATAACGTGAGTCTACTAGATTATCAAATTAAAATAAGGTTGTTAATATATTTAAAACAATTAATCATAGACTATTCACATATTTACTCATTATCTTCAAAGTCATATCTAGTTTCCAACCACAATATATAAATCATTTTGTCAAGAATAAACTATGGGAATTAAGATTATGGTTTTAATATAAGGAAAGAACATAAAGTTGTTAGATTCTTACAAATGAGATGTCATGACTCTTTGATTTGAAGCAAAAAAAACTAGATATTGGTTATAATTAGTGCTCCTGATATCCAAAAAAAAGCTTTGGTTTCTTTTTGCTCTGTTTCAATCCAAATTACACAAATGCACAACTATTTTAATCAATTATGATATCATTGTATGGGTAAAAAAAGAGAACATGAAATTTGTATTTCCTAGTGAAATGAACAATTCCAACGAAACTATTTTAGTTGTTGAAGTGAGACAACAATGGTTACACAAGCAACGAATCCCACAAGAGCAGAGATAAATATAAAATTAAGAATAAGTCCCACCCTAAAATCTCACAAATGCAATTTCAAAAATTAAACCATTCACTTGACACTAACAGATTAACAAAAATTCATGGCTAAATTTAACTCCACAACCAAATAGAAAATGAATATAATTTCAAAATCTATCAATAATTTGGGGAAAACCCAAAGAACTGGAAAAGTGATTACATATGGAGCCATTTTAAAAAAACTCATTTTGAGAAACAAAGTTTTGATCTCTATTGAAATTTTCAAAGAAGATTATTCAATCACTTGAAATATGAAAAACCTAATACTGTAAGTTTCTTGTAGATATGGTATGAAATTTAATTGAAAGGTAGCGTGCAACAAAACCAAATGTGGAGGTAGATGAATATTGAGCAGGGGAATGAAGATGATGAAAAACTTAGAGCTGGATAATCCAATTCCCTAAAAATCTTGAAGTTTTAAAGAAGAGAAGAAATTACAAGAAGAACAAGAAGCTTTCAAGTTTTACCCCAAATACCTCTGTGCTGAAGTCCTTGAAGAAGATGAAGTAGAAGACCAGGCTATGAGATATCAATCTCGTGAACGAACAAAGAGGCCTGGTCGAGGGGTTAAGAAGAGAGAACTTGATTACACTTTCTAAGTTAGTCATATAAAAAAAAGAAGTAAAAAAGCTAGCCCATATAGAGAATGAACTATGGGGGGAGAGAGAAAGTGAGTGACATGTGAAAGAGAATGAGATACTGGAGAAGATGAAGAGTAGCTAACAGATTTATTATCCCCAAATATTAATAAAATATATATTTTTTACTTTATTTTTATATTATTTAATACAATTATCCCTATTTCACTTTAAAAAATGCATTTGGCACCATATACAAAAGTTATCCTCCGATATAATTTTACAATTAGAATTAAGTACACAAAACATAAATTGTCCCCATCTTTTTGTCTTCAAAAGTCTATTTTTTTTGTAGTGTATCTTTTTTTTGGATTATACATTTGAATTTTATTTTATCAAAATGTTATATTTAGACAATATTAGTCAAGAATTAGAAATGAGTAAAAAGGCTCGTTTAGGCTCAAAAACACCGGAGCTGGAGCCGAACTTTAATATTTTAAGAAAACGAGTTGAGCCGAGCCCATACATGTTCGGTCTCGTTTCGCCTCGTGAGCACCCCTACTTCACACTACATTTGTTCCTTGTGGCAAACAGTTTGCTGACTTATCTACTAAGCATGTACTCTTCAATCACATTATTCCAACACTAAGACAATTTGGTCTTAATTCATACACAATGAATATACAGCTCATTGTGAGGGGGAGTAATGAGAGTTAATTCTACTCAAAGAAATGTTGAGCTAGAATTGAAGAAAGAGGCCTAAGCAAGTTAGTTAAAAGTGACGTTGAGCTCGAAATATCAAGTAATCTTGGATCTCCTCTAAGCTTTAAGCGCTTGAATATCGGTAGTTGGGATGAGTTAGTTACCAAATTTCATATTTGTTTAGCGTCATGGAAAGGGAAATGTTTCCCATATGCGGGAAGAGAAATCTTGATTAAATCTATCCTCATATGCTATCAATCCTCAAACTACCGATTGCGATGGAAAATAAATTAGTGACAATAATGAGGAATTTCTTTGGAAAGGAGTTTCGGAGAGTTGTGGATTTTGTAAAGTAAGTTGGGATACTATCAATTTACCGAGGCGATTAGGTGGATTGGGTATTCGTAATTTCAATTTGACAAACTGTAGTCTCCTTCTAAAATGGATTTGGAGACTACAAAATAGAGAAGATGAATCGGTTTGGGCAATTTTTTGAGGTAATAGACATGGCTTAGCCTCTTGGTGGGATTTGTTCAATTGCAATCACTCGAATCTCTCACCGACATGGAGAGACGTTATCTCAAACTGCTACCGCAATGAGCATTTTTAGATTTTTTTCACTATAGGCACAATGGTTCGAGTGGGAAACGGGTTCTCGGGGTAATTTTAACTTGATAATTGGATATCGGGGCGTCCCTTAAAGGATTTATTTCCTGATTTGTGGGAGCTTTACGAATGGAAAAGTGGTTCAGTCCATAGGATTTGCACGGGGCTATTCTCGAACGCTGAGCTGGGCCGCCTGGTGTGGGCACGGAGACTTCGCTTAGGTGAACAAGCGAACTGTTTTGAGTTGAAAAAAGTTATTTTTCAGTAGTACCATTTATTTTTCCTCCCTTGGTTTCCGAGGATATGTTGGTGGGATCTATTCCTTTATCTTTCCCTAGTGATCGTGACACTTTTATTTGGAATTTTGGTTCGAACAAAAGATTTACAACAGCCTCATTTTGCATTGGACTCTTCGATGAGGACACTTTGTCGAATCCTCAGGTATCATTTAACTTAATTTGGTCCACATGTATGCTTCCGCGAATTCATTTTTTTGGTTGGCTTTTGTTTCATAAGAAGATCTCAACCAAGGAATTCCTTTTATCCTGTGGTTGCGCAGCATTTTCCAATATGACTTGCCCCCTTTGTCCAGCATCCGAATCAATAGAGCACCAACTTTTATTTTGTAAAGACAGTTGGTCCATCTAGTGTAGAGCTTTTACTTGTCTCGGAATCTCATCTCCTATTCTCGGCCGAATGTATGATTTCCTTTTGCTTTGGAGGTCTCTCTTCAAACTTGGCACTAAGAGAGAGTTTACGATGGCTTTTTGGTTTTCAATCACATGGAGCATCTAGAAGAGGAGAAACAAATTCATCTTTGAAGGAGTTTGGGACAAAGAAGACTTGTTCGTTACTAATATCTATCGTTGTTGGTTTTTCTTCAAAATTAGGAACAAGTCATTTTCATTTTCTACTTCGGATCTCTTGATTGATTCGAGTGTGCTTTTCAATTAATTTGTATATGAATTTTGTATTTATTTGGGTGATTCAAATTTGTGACGCACTCTTTTTAATAAAAAGAGGTTTTGGTGTTTTGTAGGCAAGCGAACACATCAACCTAGTTGGGACGTTCGGCCCGAAATTTTCACTCATTTCAAACTTTTTCCGATGGAGGGACACATTGTTCCTCCAGAGGTTTTAAAAAAAAACAGATTTAGTGATTAATAACAACTTGTAAATTAAATGTTGGGAATGGTTGTTGAATTCTGGCACATGAACTAAACCTGAAGAACAGAAGAGCAAAGCAGAGGAGCCGTGCTAGGCATTGTCCTTAAAGGATACTTCGATAGTTCCTTCCACAATCGAACCACCCCTTTAGCTCTATACATAGATGACACAGGAAGAAAGAGGCTATGCATATATCTAGAAAATAAGAATGATAGGTTGTAATTGGTATTTATAAATTATGTGGATAAAAATAGTTTACCAAAGTAGCATTATATAGCCAACAAAATATGATTGTTGAAATATAGTTGTTGTGAATTTAAGTAGAAAATGTGTTAGGATTAAACTATACATAGTTGTTGACAATTTAATAAAATAGTTGTTGAGAATAAATAGTGATTAAAATCATCCGTTACAAGTAAGGGATTTCAAAAGTCATCATATGCCAAAAGATATACGTCAAATAAAAAAAATTATGATCTCAGGAAAATAATGAAAGGTTCCAATTATGGGCTTCATCACCCACGCAAGGGGAGAATCAATATATTTGCACTAGAAAGCACACCTTACACAAGGGGAGAATCAATATATTTGCACTAGAAAGCACACCTTACATCTCCGCAACTTTATAAGCCTAAATAGAACATCTCAGTATAAACTAAAATAATCCACGTTAAGTTTCCAATGTGAGATAAAAAAATTTAAAAATAACTTAAAACATCGAGTTTTCCAATATTCGATACTTGTATATAAGCTATCAATTGTAATCAATTACGAAAACTAATGTAAATAATCATTTCTAAAGTAAGCAATCAAAACTTTCTCTGTTACTCAATTCCTTTTCTCCTTTATTCTTTCTTGTTCTACAACTTCTTTCAATTCTCAATTAATCTCAATATAATTTCATCCCCCTACCACTGGATGATATATCCACTCTTCGATAAATTACGAACATAGTTGTGAAGTTCTTGCTAAGCGAATGAAGGTTTTGAATCAATTGATTCAAAAGGAAGATATTCTGAAGAGGGAATTTTCATATTTCCTCAAAAAAACCTGGAAACAAGCAACCGACATTCCAATTAAGAAGAATGCTCTGTGAATTTATAATTGATATTGGCATAATTAAGAAACTTTTTACAGCAAAGATGATAAAATTCTTTTATATAAAAAATAGAGAGACTAATAAGGGGGGAGAGGGAAAGATTAAAAAAGGAACACCATTCAAATGACTGTATTTTGTACGTGGGTGAGCAATCTACGTAAAGAAAAACTTTTAACAAGACAGGGGTCAATAATGGTAGAGAAAGTTATAAAAATTGGGAGATAGATATGAGTCTTGCTTGTTTTAAGCAAAAGTCAAAAAAGGTAATTTCTTAGACTCAAATGTAATTATAACCATGTTAGTTCTTATACATTTATGTACCTTTATGTCAAGTTTTGAAGTGTATGTATTGTTATGTTAGTAGAGGTTGTTGAAAATATCCGATCAACCTGTGAGCAGGCTAATCGGGTCAAAATATTCGATCGAATTTAGTTATTTGGATTAAATTGAAAAGTTATAGAACTTTAAAAACTTAATTGTAATAATCAAGAGTTTAAGGGACATTTTCAATAATTCATTTTCCCTTTTCTATATAAGGAATGAATGTGTAGGGTGGAAATAGATATTCCAATTTTCATTGCATTTTACTTTTCAATTCTCTTTCCCTGATCGTTATTGATCGTGCAACGTTGTCGAAGATGTGGATATACATCTATTTTTTAACACATCATGACATAGATTCAATTCGGCATACAAATCGCATCTTCAATCTTAGGTATACAAAGAAAATGTACAATTTGAATTCATTTCTTTTACAATTTCCACCATTGTATCATCATCAAGGTTTTTGCGATGATTTTATGTGTATTATGCATGTATTCTATTTCTACACATTCTTAAATTTCTGAAAATTCGTTTTCTGGAGTTTATTTTCGTGATTTTGTCTTAATTTCACGGTTAAAGTATGTAAAATGGAGAAAAAGTCTAGTTTTGGAATGTGTTTTGGCCAATTTTCATGTTTAGCCGGAATTTTTACTGTTTTGAACAATATTTTCATCCATACAGATGGCAATTTCAATTTGGGTTGTCCATGATGTGAAAATCATATTTTTTGTCACCGAAAAAGTTCGATTTTAACATCATTTTGTGTAAATTACATCTTTTTATTCCTTTTTTTGTAAAATGGATCACCAATGGATTCTGGACATCGAATTACCTTGGGAAAGATCTAGTCGAAGGCTGAAAATGATTTGAAAACAGTTAAAAATTAATTTCAATTTTCTGGGTTCTGCAAGGGAAACACGTCCCTTGCAAATTCCGTATAATTTAAAGGCGGTGACGATTAATATTAGACAACTTACAATGGGAACAATTTTTTTGTAAATTGATAGGATTGACATTTTAGTATTTAATCACACTTTCCTGCCACATGTCTATTGTTTAGACATGGTCAACCCTCAACGCCATGTGGCACACCATCAAACACAAGTTATGACCCGTCAAACACAAATGATGACCCGTCATGTTGATTGCCACGTGTCAGTCAAAGTCAAAAGTTGACAAATTAACCACTTTCACACGTGATTCATATCATATTTGCGATTTCTTTCGACCTCTAAATGTTGTGATTTTCCTCCAAAAGTTTTCCCTACCCCTCATTTCATATTTTTTGATTTAACATTGTTTTAGAATTTTCAGAGATTCAAAAAATATTATTATTTATTTATTTTGTGTTAATAAATGTTTAAAAATTAAGGAAAATTATTTTCTGAATTTGTAAAATATAGTCTATTGGCTAAAAATATTATGATAACTTTTCTTGCGTTGATTAATTTCAATACTCAGTTCTTTATATATTTATATTAGTTATGTAAATGTATTAATTGAAAATATATTATTAATATTCAAATTAACTGTTATATAATGATTGAATTAAATTATACATGTGATATATAATGTTATTAAATATATTTTAGTAATCTATATTTATGTCTTTAATTATTTGTGTGATGATTATATAATTTATAGATGGATAATATAAAATATTTAGTATATTAAATAATATACTTATGTATTAACAATTATGTATAATTTATTTATTTTATATTTGTTAATTTAATTAATTATATATATATGTATTTAATTTAATTATTCATATAAACATTGACCTTTTGACATATGTTGTAAATGGTCAATAATAATGCAAACCTCAAGTAATACCAAGCATCTATTAAGTAGAAAAGATTCAAGAGGAGTTTGAGGAAACTGGTTTTCAATCATAATACTATATATATATATATATATATATATATATATATATATATATATAT
>CATIWQ010132012.1:0-12006 GCA_949673415.1 Euphorbia schlechtendalii | reverse complement strand
GAGTTATCATTGTTTAATAAATGTGTTGAATTATCTTTCATGCTCTGGATATTCTATATTTCAGATTATATTTTGATAGTTCAATGAAGAAATAATTCAAGCCTTTATTGTTTGATATTACTTATTTACTTGACATGCTTGTACATAGGTAATTTGGGACTATCATGCTTAGGGTTTTCTTATGGGACATAGGAAATGAAGGATGAGATTTGGAAGTGAGGAAAGAAATCCAAAAACAACCAATGCTTTGACCTAGCTTCTCATTCGCCCATTGATCTTAATTTTTTTACAACTGGATCATTTCCCCTGGTGTTTCCATAGTATGTTAACTGTGCATATCTCTTCTCAAGAAAAGCTCATGAACCCTGAATTAAATTTTATATATAACTAAACACGTTGTACTTGTTTTATTATGAAATAATTAATTAATCATAATCTAAGTTCTAAAAATATTTCTATATTGCAGGGATGATTTTGGGTATTAAGCTATGGCGTATATTCCGTCGTTCCTATTAATGTCTCTGTCTCCGGTGGCTACGTTCTTAAACTCGCCTCTGCTAAGCATTTTACCAGAGTTTTACTTCTCATTCTTATTATTGTATATTTTATTTGTTTTGATTATTTTATTTATGTCAATTCGTTCCTCTGCTAGATTCTTGGTTCTCCTTGTTTGAAAGTTTATAAATTTGAAAATTCCAAATCATATACTCAAAACCTACATTTTCAGTTCACTTCTTCCTCGTCTTTGGCAATTAGATTGTTTGTGAAAGACTTTTGACTATTTTGACTCTTATATCTGTTTCTCTCGATTTTTTGAGTTTCAGATCACTTCTTTCTCATCTTTGGCAATTGGATTGTTTTTGAAAGACTTTAGATGATTTTGACTCTTTTATCCATTTCTCTCGGTTTTTTAGTTTTCTCCGACTTGATATTTTGGGTCTTTAAGTTCTTTTTTACTAGAGTTTTAACTTGTACGATGTTTGTTTGATTAGGAGAGGAAGAAATATATTATCTATGAAATGATTCAGAAGGAAGTCATAGGGGAAATGGACAGAGGCCTTACTCATGGGTGGGAAATAGTTATTTTATCCAATATCAATTTTCTTATTGTCATACACATTCCACACAATAGTCAAGATGTTAATGTTGCTCATATTTTGTCACTAAATTTTTTTGGCAATAGACAGAGGTCTTACTCATGGGTTGGAAATAGTTTCTTTGCTCATTCTCAATTCGGCATCTGCTTTCGCTCTATATTGACATAGACCACTACCTTTTCTCACTAGTGACTTAGCTTCAATTTCGACCTTTCACAATAAGTTCTGTTGGATTCCTTTTCTAATGTTTTTTTTTTACTATTTGGAGTTAAATTGAATGCATTTTCAACTTTTTTTATTTATCTACTTTTTTGTATGATATACGTGTTTATGTGTTTTCATCTCTTGTTAACTGTCACATTCAGGGTCTTTATTTTCTTCGGCTTGTTGGTAGAATTCCAATGTCTTCTGCCTAGTGATCATAGTGAGGAATTTCAAACCAGTTGCCATAAAATGAGTGACAATTGTTCAATTTCTTTCTTGGGGTAAATTTTATCCACCAATATTGTTCCTTATTCAAAATATTGAGATAAATAAGGGGCCTTATTTAACTAAGTGATAATTTAAGGTATTTGGCCTTATTTAATGAGCTGGTAGTCACGATAAGTGATAATTTCACTATGCATTAACTGTTGGTTCGAGTCAGAAATTGGTGGTCATTTGCCTTCACCTAGTTATGTTTTATGTTCGTCTTAAAAGTTAAAATCATAGTTATAGTTGTCATATGAATACTTTAAAACTATAACATGTGAATTGTTTTTTAAATATGTATGCATAGTAGTATTTTTCAACCAATAATACCGTTTATTTTTACTTTTTACAATAAATTTTTTATATTTTAATATCCCGTCAATCTAATATATTGAGTTTTATAATGCATTTGCTTGAAGGGTTATAGTTTCACAAATTCTAACAAGATTTATTAGTTATTTGGGAGTATAGTATTCATAAATGGTCAGTTTGTGTATAAAAAAATAGCACATAGCTAGATTTGAAAAGGTGTTGTACTATTAGTCGAAGAGAATGTTTTCAGTTAACATATACTCAATCTTTGTTTCAGAACATTGCTTGTTATTTATATTGTCCATGCGCGGTTGTTATAAATATAGCATAAATTTGAATCACTCCTTTTGCCTCTTTTGATATTAAATATCTTTTTTTTTAAATAAGATTAGGGACAAGAAGAAAGAAGCGAGGGTGACATTAATCCCTCAATGAGAACGCCGCTTACAGCCCACACCCGAAGGCAGGCCATGGTATTCCCATCATGGGGCCTAAAGAAAATTTATTATAAATAAAAAGTGTTGTTACAACGAAAAGAAAAGAAAAGCAAACTCAAAAACTAGACAACGAAGCTATCTAAAACGATATTTACAAATTCCATTTAGATCATGAAAGAACAATCCACGACAGAAATGAGGAACTTGAAACCAATCTTTGCTTGTCTGAGAGATGCGACCATGGTTAGCTAAAGCATCCGCGATCATATTGCCTTCTCGAAACACATGTGTGACTAAAAGATGCATTGTTGTAGCCAAATGAAGGCATTCCATCCAAGCCGCTCGAATGTGCCAAGGGACCCTTGTGCTTTTTGACTGAAAAAGATGCACAACGAAAGTTGAATCACTCTCAATCCAAAGATGCGTCCAGCCTTTCGCAACAGCTGTTTTAACAACAAAGATTGCCGCCTCTAGTTCCGCAACATAAGAGAAGGACGATGACCTGTGAAAAGAAAAACCATAAACAAAAAAACCATTAGAATCTCGAAAGACTCCTCCACATCCCGAGGGACCCGGGGTACCCTCCGTTGAAACATCTGTGTTGGCTTTTATCTAGCCCTCTAACGGCTTGCTCCACTTAACACCAATAATCCGAGGTGATTTATGTTAACGGGGAGAAATGCCAAGGTTTGCAAACGTCCTCTTTTCTGATTCTGAGTTCCAAATAGCACCAAAACCGAGCTTATCCGTTCGACGGAGGATTTCCCAAAGCATTTGAAGAGAGTGGTGAGCGTTGGGCAGCTTTTCATAAAAAAATACAGGTGTTTCTAGCAAACCATATAAGCCAAATTACATTGACAATCCCCGAATTCCAAAGCACTTGAAGCTGGGGGCTGAACTTGTGCATAAAAGCTGCTGTTATCACTTCCTTAATGTTCTGATTTATGCTGAAAGATCTGCCAAAAAGGGACTGCAGTGCAGTCCATATGGCCTGGGCGAAAGAACAAGTCACAAACAAATGTTCCATACTCTCGACATGACTTTTGCAAAGACAGCACATGGAAACGATGGTAATTCCCTTGCGGATAAGCACATCATGGGTGGGTATATGACCACTAATAACTTTCTAACAAATAATAGAATGAGAGGGAGCAATGGTCTGATGCCATATTTTCTTCGAGAAAGGGCACATAGGATAGTCCGTTTGAAGCCATTGATAGAATAACTTGACAGAAAAAATACCATCGCTTGACGGCTTCCAAAAAGCCACATCAAACTTATCCCCTGAAAGCTTGACATCACGAATCTGCTGCTGGATTGTGCTTGGTAAATCAGTTGGTAAAGTCCAAGAGCCCTCCACTAAGAAATCTCTAATCAGATCAGCCGCCTGGCACATTCAGCTAGCGGCAAGTTTAGAGTTTCTCCTATAGTTGGCGAAATCCATTTAGAATTCCAGAAATTCAATGCCGAAACTTCTCCGATAAACCAAACCATATTCTCCCTGAGCAGGCCATACGCATGACGTAGAGAATTCCATATACTAGAATTATTAATCCAATCGCAAGCAATATCATTCTTCAAAAAACGAAACCGCAAAATAGATAGGAACTCACTCCTATTTGTAATCAGCCCCCAAGCTAATTTGGCTAACATCGAAGTATTAACATCCTCAAAGTTCTTCAAACCAAGACCTCCCATCAAGACCGGTCTTTGACAAATTTTCCAAGGAATTGTGATAAGCTTCCTTTTCTCAATATTGCCGGTCCATATAAAATTCCTCACTGCACGTTTAAGAGTCTTAATTAACGATTTCGGCCATTTGTAAACCATGAAAGAATGCAGCAAAGAACTGCTAACAACCGATTTAACAAGAGTAATGCGGCCAGCCATGGATAGGGAATTGCCTATCCATCCTGTAAAGCGTTGTAGAATTTTATGAAGAATCGGTCTAAGGTGAGCCGCCTTAGGACTTCCACGGAAAAGAGGGACTCCGAGATACATAAAGGGAATACTACCAGCCGTGATTCCCGTTACCTTTGCCAAAGAAATAGCTCTGGCCCCCTGAACCGAATTCCCAAAGAATATAGAAGAATTGCTCCAATTTACACACTGACCCGAGTTGGTTCCATATAAATCAAAAACATCTCTGACAACATTCATATTATCCATAGAAGCTTTTTAAAAAATAAGGATGTCATCCGTGTAAAGTATATGTGATGGAAAAGATACCTGAGGAGTGTAACGCATGCGAGCGATATTGCCCGAATCTACCAACGATAACAGCAGCCTGCTTAGGAAATCCTCCGCTAAACAAAATAGCAACGGGGATAGCGGATCCCCTTGTCGCACTCCCCGAGTACACTTGAAGAAGCCATGTTACCCATTTGGTGTGAGAATAGAAAGTCTAGCAGAATTCAGAATATTTCGAATCCAAACAGTGAAAGTGCCGTTGAAACCAAACGAATCCAACACCGTAATCAGAAAATTCCAATCCAGTGTATCAAAGGCCTTCCGAATGTCAATCTTTAAAGCTAAGTTTCCTCCGAAACTCCTTTGATTGAGGAGATTAACACCCTCCGACGCCATCGCAATGCATTCATGGATGCTTCAGCCCTTGATGAAACCAAATTGATTACCCGAGATAATGTTGGAAGCGATCACATTCAAACGACAAGCAATAATCTTCGTGACTATCTTGAAGACAAAATTTGACATTGCTATTGGTCAAAAATCCTCAGCTTTGTCCGCGCCCTCCTTTTTCGGGATGAGAATCATCAGACTAGAATTCATGCCCGGAAGCATGTGACCCGTTACAAAAAAATGTTTGATACTCGGTAAACATCCTCTCCAACAAAGCCCCAGAATTCTTGGAAAAAAACTCCGGTGAATCCATCCGGCCCCGGTGCGCTCGAGGCATCCAAGTTAAAAACCGTATCTTTGATTAGATCAGAGTTTGGGCAAGCTGTTAAGGCTGCATTATCTTCAATAGTAACCCAATGTGGGATAACAGACCGAACCAGCTGTGGATCTACAGTAATGGTCTGATATGAAGTGAACTTGCATTTGTAGTAATTCACCATATGGGCTGAAATATGCTCCAAATCAGTGACTAAGACATTGTCAATGAGTAAGGATCTAATTCCGAAAGCAGCCTGCCGAATACTTGCTGCACGATGAAAGAACTTAGTGTTCCTATCCCCCTCCTTTAACCAACGAGCTCCACTCCTCTCCTTGAAATAAATTTCCTTTTGCCGAAGGTGTAGATCCAGCCTTGAATGGGCTGCCAATTCTTCCAACATAAGGGCTTCATCCAAGCCATTACATGAGATCTGATTCTGAATGTCAAGAAGAGACCTCTCACTATTATGAATATTAACGTCCAAATTTCCAAAAACATCTCTATTCCAAGCTCTGAGGATTGGACGAAGTATTTTCAGCTTTAACATAAGCAACTGCATTGGCGGGAGTGATGGGAAATTGCTTTTCCAAAACTCATAAACCATGTTGCGAAGGGAAGCATGAGTAATCCACATGGATTGAAAGCGGAATCTAGATATTCATTCCCCATCCAAACAAATCGAAAAAAGAAGCAGGTGATGATCCGAACAATGACCAGCAAGCACCACACAATTAAACGAGTTACAAATATCAGAAAAATTATCACTAACCAAGGCTCTATCCAACCTTGATTCGACCCGCTCCTCCCCTATTCTATTATTATACCAGGTGAAAAAAGGACCTGATGCCGCAACCTCCACCAAACACGCATCATTAATGCAAGATCTGAAATCGTGACATGAACTTGCATTTGGAGGGTTCCCAAGCTTCTCATGGCTGCCCAAGATTGCATTAAAATCACCTAACCAAACCCGATTGTGTCCCGCAAGAGTCATCCTAGAGCGGATTGAGTCAAATAATTCCCGACGTTGAACTGAATTATTACTACCATAAACAAAACCGAAGTTCAAATAAGTCATGTTCCTATGCAAACAGACCTCAACCAACTGACCCGTGCTAAATGTGACATCAGCTCACCAATCACAATGATTAGATATAAAAATCCACATTGTAGGAATCGGCTTATCATTAAAGCCAATCTTTGTTAAACCCAAACGACGCCAAAAAGAAGGAGCAATCCGGTTAAACTTAATCATCGGCTCAGCAATACAAACAAGCAATGGTTTATTATCCATAATCAAATTCTTTAAAAATAGCTGGGTATCTGTGTTGCCAATACCCCTACAGTTCCAAAAAAGAACATTCATTGATCATTACTCTCAAGAGACTGTCGCGAATTACGCGATGGGGATCCCTTATTCAAATTCCTCTTCTTTTTATATGTTGCAATTTGCCAACCAATATCCTCTTCTCTTTCAGAAATATCAGCCCAAGACTCTCTCACAGGCGAAGCTTCCCCCACCTCTTTACCGTCCCTCAAATGAACTACCAAATTAATCCCATTAGGATTTATTGTTTGCCCGCTAGGAACATCCCCCATACTGTTGACAACAGCCGCAACATTACCGTCAAACTCAGTTCCCACATCCTCCTCATTACTACCGTCAGTATCATCACTATCATCTAATTCTTCGTCCATATTAGTCAGTGGCAGCGGTCGCACAACCTCCCGATCAAGACTCTCGAATCTTAGTAAAAATATTTTTAGAGGGGATCTCCGATTGTAATCTTTCCTCAAGGTTCCTCTGTCTTGGTTTACTTCGAGTAAGAAAATTAAGGGCTGTGGCTGATGTCTTGGATTTATTCGGTTCTTCTTTATCCGGCTTTCTCTCAGCAGCTTTCCTCACCTCCGGCGGTGGTGGCTAAGCATTCTGTCTGCAGTCATAGGACTGATGGCCAACCGAGTTACACAGCTTGCAAAAAGTAGGAAGGTTCTCAAAGGCTAAGTCAATCCATAGTTCACCACCCTCTCGCTCAACGCCAACCGTACTTGGAAGAGTATGTGACAAATCTATATCAACCAAAACCAGTGCAAAGTGACCGAAAGTACCCTCTGTCGTAGCTTTATCAACTCGAAGGAGGATTCCGAAATAACTAGTTAATTCCGCCAAAGTTCTAGGATCCCAATACTCCCACAGTAAACCTTGCAATCTAACCCAAACCTGCACATTTGTAATGTTTGAAGCATAAGGGTCAAAATCTGCTATCCAAGGCTACAATCTAAAGATACCAGGCTTGAGATTGACACTTCCTTTGCTCTAGACGTGGTTTTTGCACTCCAATGAGCTGAGCATCATGTGGTAGTAACCCCGTCCAATTAGAATAAGCTTCCATCCACCTTTAAGATCCCAAATCTTGGATAATTGGTCCCTTAAATCATCCACCTTTTTTTGTGCACTGCCCTTTGGTAGAATCAATCTACCGATGAGTGAAAAAGCACATTGATGCACCCTTTGATCATAAACATCTTGTGATATTTTAACCATCTTGTAACCACCCTTTTCTGAGATAGGGGCCTGAGCTGTGAATTTAGGGATCAAAACCTGATTTGTTGCAGCCTGGGCATAGGATCTAACCTTGGACACATCATCGTTAACAGTAGACGGGACTGCCTTCTTCATGGGAGTTGAACACTGGTTCTCAAAAAGTTCCGCAATAAGGCCAGCACTAGAGAATCCCGTATCCATGTCTGTCGAGCACCCAAGCAAGCGAAGAAGAGCAAGGAGAAGGATCAAGAAGTTGGAGCAGAGATGATCGGCTGACAGAAAAGGCCGACTTTGGCCGGAAAATTGAGATGCGGCTTTTCATCTCTAATCTGTGTTGTTACATCTATGCTAATTACTATCAAATGAAAATAAATCAGATATAAATAGCTTCAAATTGATTAGTTCCTCTTGTAATTGAGATTCCTATAATTTTTTTTTCATTTTTAATTACCATTTTTAATATTTATTTTAATAAATTACCCTTTATTAAATGATTAATACATCTTTATAGAGTTTTAATTATTTCAATTTCTTCCTTTTTAATTAATTTTGATTATAGTAGTTATATAATTAGTAAGATTCTCCCTTATCAGAAAGATTTTCCCATATTCAATTAACTGTTCACGTTTATCTGCAAAATAAAAACTTTTTTCTTTCATTTTCTTCTCTGATTCGTCCTTTCATCACGTTCATCTGCAAATTAAAAATGTTTTTGTTGCATTATCTTCTCTATTTTATCCATTATTGAATCTGTGCTGTTGCTTCATCTTGTTTTCGGATTCCTCCCATATTTATCCACTAGTTCCCTGTCTAATCTGCAATGGAGGAAATTGATATCCTTATCTATCACAGTGGTTACTAGACTTCCGAGAAGGATTTCGCTGATTACAGTGATTACGGAATTGTTATCAATAAAAAAATGAGTTTCTGAGAATTGCAGTCCGTTATTTTTGACAGTTTGATGTTAGATCCATCGAATGTCAATTTATTGATTCAATTTCAGCTTCGTTCCAGATCAAATCCAATGAAAATTTTTGATGATATGTCATTGCGATTCTATTTACGGTCTTGATTTCGCACGGTTGATCCAATGGAGTATCCACTTTTTACAACTTTGACGATGAACGAACATGTACAACCCTCGCATCCTCCTGGTGCTTGTTTTTTTAAACAAAAGTTACATATAAATTTTCGAAAATAATTGAATGGTTCTATGAATTCTGTTATATGTTTATATTTTGGTTTGAATGGTTTTACGTTTTAGAATGTGTATAGTTATATCCATAATATCAAAATGTGTATGGTTTTAATTTTCCGAATTGATTGATTGGTTTTATGCATTCTGTTGTATGGTTATGTTTTGGTTTGTATGGTTCTGTGCTTTAGAATGTGTATGGTTATATTCATAATATCAAAACGTATATGGTTTTAACTTTTGGAAATAATTGAATGGTTTTATGCATTTTATTATATGGTTACGTTTTGGTTTGAATGGTTATGCGCTTTAGAATGTGTATAGTTATGTTCATAAAATCAAAACGTGTACGGTTTTATTTTTGTTGTTGTATGGTAATGTTTTGATTTGAATGGTTTTGCGCTTTATCATGTGTATGGTTTTGCGCTTTACGCCTAGGAAGTGTATGTTTTCTAACTATTATGTATGGGTACTAATTCAAATGTAAACATACATTATAATACATTTATTTTCGTTGTTTCTTTTTTTTTTTTTTTTTGCATTTGTTGACGAACCATGTCATATCAATGTACAAGTGGGGATTGATTATGAGCACAATGAAGATAATATCGAATGGGGAGAAGCGCATGATATGTTTATAAAACTGCTTACCGATACGTTGTAGCACTTGTGGGATTCCCGGTCATAATAGGAGAACTTGTAGACGTATAAAGTAGGATGTTAAACAATATTTTTGTTGTATTATTTTTTTATT
The DNA here is from genome assembly GCA_949673415.1 of Euphorbia schlechtendalii. Lineage (NCBI taxonomy): Eukaryota > Viridiplantae > Streptophyta > Magnoliopsida > Malpighiales > Euphorbiaceae > Euphorbia > Euphorbia schlechtendalii. The sequence continues at coordinate 2,296 of CATIWQ010132012.1, read as the reverse complement.
TATCTTTGCTATTATTTTTTTTGTTCAAAGTAGGATGTTAAACAACATTTCTTTTTTATAGTACAACTTTTTTATTTTTTTATTCTATATTACATTTTATTCGTATAAGTAATTACATTTACTTTGTATTGTTTGCGTTGATATGTATTGTTTTATGCATTTATTGTATAGTTCTAATTGTTTTATATATATTGTTCATTTTTTATATGTATGGTTATTGCTTTTTGTATGTATGTTGTACTTGAATAATGTGTATAGTTGCTTAATGTATACAGTTATTATACGTTGATATGTGTGGGTTGAGATAAACTTATAAACCATACATATAAACCATACTGTATGTTGTGTATTGTTCTAGTTGATATGTATGGTTTTATGCATTTATTGTATGGTTTTAGTTGTTTTATATATATTGTTCATTTTTTATATGTATGGTTATTGCTTTTTGTATGTATGGTTGTTCTTGCATAATGTGTATAGTTGCATGGTTATGTTGCATGGTAAAGTGTATGGTTTTTTGCATCTATTGTATGGTTATGTTGTATAATGTGTATAGTTATACAACTGTTTATTCTTAAAATGCCCTGTTATAAATGTATGGCAGTAGAAGAATTAAATAAAATCCCTAAAATCCTGATTAACAACCATATTCGAAAATTCTTAAAAAAACATAGTAACTTCAATGTGCAACATTAGTTCAATTAACGAATGAAAAGCAGGTCACTCAATCCTCATCGCTTTCTTCATTGTTTTTGGATTTTCTTCTCCCATAACAATACAGACTGAAGGCGAGTCATGCCCTATGAAGTTGAGCATCGATCTCCCTTGGAATTAGTCATTGTTCTATTAGATATTCCGCAAAGCTCAAAACAAACAGTCCACAATCGCTACAGTGAAAGTTTGATTGTTTAATATTTTATAATGTAATGTATAATCATTGTATTTTGCAATATAGATGTAAATATGTAAAATGCTTACCAATCGCTTTGTTGAGCCACATCAGAGACACAAACAACATTTAGAGGGCTTAGAGGATTTGTAATGTTGTAGGTGTCTGATTGCATTACCTTCTTATCCAAAACATCCTATGAACTGATCAAGTATGGAATAACACTAGCATACCCCTTCGCTGTTATTGCTGTACTTTGCGGCATTAACCTCCGTATGTCAGAGTCATACATATATAATGTCCTTGTTTATATTTCAAATCTTCCCAATATCCCATGGTTATTGTTAACAAACATCGGAAATAACACATGATCAACCTCAGCCCATGGTCTTGCACATCAAATGCCACGTCTTGACATTTGTTTTCTAACTCCGTCAAGACTTTTCACGACATTATTAACATCCACAAGACTTGACCATTTATACACCTGCGTAAGTAAATACCTCATTCTCGTGTCGAACACAGAATCTGTTGTTGTGAAATTCAACCCAATTCTTTCTGAATATTTTCCTTTTTTCTTCAAATAATACAATATCATATCAATGTGCTGCAAAACCAATAAAATTCAAGTGTCACATAACTGATGGAATTAGATTAACAAAATAAATTTCAAATTCTAATAAAGTTAGATTGTTTAGAAATTGAAACTCATACTAAGAGGTTGCTTAAATGTTAATTATATACACCCATACATATAAGCCATATATATAAACCACACAGCTGTGAATTAAATTATATGACACTTGTGAAATAAGTTTATCTGTAAAGTGTATGGTTATTGCTTCTATAAGTATGGTTGATCTTGCATATTGTGTATAGTTATTACTACCTTATATGTATGGGTTGCGATAATTGTTGCTCTCGGAAAGTAGCACTCCTAGCAAGTATACTAGTGTCTAATTGCAAAGAGGCAAGCAAGAGTATCGTATCCCACAAGGAGGTCTTTAAGTTAGTTTGTTCTTTTCATGATAAATGGGCTAGTGGAAAGGTGACATCAATTTCTTAAATTTGGGGGGTTTGATTAATACTTTGAGACTGATTTCACTAATTAAACAGGAATGGAAGTTGATTTGAATTAAAATAAATGAAAAGCTCTAGTTCAGTCCACCGTTTTGACAGTCTAAGGTAATCTTCCCTACTTTCAGTACAAACCTTTGCTTTACAATTCTGTTCCAAGGTCTCTCAACTTGATTTCCCTAAACAGCCTATTAAGCAAATTTAGTTTCTTACTCAGCTGATTTTACTTCACTTTTCAATCCTTCATATAACCAACAAAGTAGCATTAAGCATAGTCAAGCATCCATTAAATAGAACCCAAGGCATACCAACATTCATTTTTCAATATCA
>CATIWQ010132008.1:0-14495 GCA_949673415.1 Euphorbia schlechtendalii | reverse complement strand
GATGACAAAGAGCTTAGCCATTCTGACCCTTAATGCTCTCATCACAGTTTAATAATGTGTTAAGTGAGAGTACGGGTCACCAGATCCCACATACTTTTCAAACTGCGGCATTGCGAAGTTTGGGGCAAAGCTATCTTCATTTCCGATTGTCGATTGTACAGGGTATGTGTTTATTAGGTGGCCACCGTGAGTGGTCAAGAATTGTTGCCACAATTTCACCATGCATGGTTGTTGGAGGATGGCATTCCTAGTGTTTGGATAGAAACCATATTGCCCTTGTGGATATGCCGTAAAATTGGGCATTTGAGGCACCTGAAATTGTGAGGCCATTGATGTACTCTAACTAGGAATAGGCAGTTCAGTCATTCCTTGATAAAAAAGCCCTGGTGCGAATGCTGGCTGCCCAAGTTATCTCGGGAAGGATTGATTCTAGTTCAGCTGACTTTGTCTTGCACTGAACTGATAAAAGGTAGTAGAAGTTGGGGGCACCATGTGTGAGATGGGAGGTCCCCCTATTTCAGGCCGGTTAGTTAGGTTACCATTATTCAGGGTGACCTCTGGGCTGGACACCTCATTATGAGCTCTTCCGGTGTGTTGGCTAATGAGCAATGCTAGTTATTCGCTATTGGTAAAGGCATTCAAGGCAGGTGCAATCTCGACGCTCACCGATGATTGATGTGTTTGTTGCAAGTTTTGTCCCGTAAGGACAGGGTGATCTTCCCCGGCACCTTCTTCTTGTGGATTGGCTATAATCGAACTGAATCTAAATCAGAACCCAAGTCCTCACTTGAGTCAGTGTATGGAACCCCCTCCAGATTGGCCATAATCGGAGAAACTTGAACCATGCGTTGAGCAGGCCTTTTCCAAGCTAAGATACATAAGCAGAAGATCAGACTATGCATGTGATATGATTCATGATGCGGGAAATGCGTGAGATTTTTAATGTTATGGCTACATTCACAAGGGGTTAGTATACCATGACGTGAAATAACATGTATGTTAATCCATTTGAAATAAACAGGTTAGTCGTTAGGTAAAGATGAAAATAGGTGAAAGATGAAAATCCAATATTTAGGGTTGGACTTGAGGACTGTATGATGTTCGTGTGACATCATAATATGAGCGGTGTAAGTGAGGTGACCAAGCTACCCGTATGGTAATAGGTCAATATTTTGAGATTTTAAACTATGACTAGATCTCATGAAAGGAATAGGTAAAATTGATTATGGGTAAGCAGTGCGACATACACTAAAATGGAAAAAACTATTGTATGTAGCTATCAAATGAATGATTTGGTTATTTTTCCTAATTAGGGTGAAGTTTTAGATGTTTATGGGAATCATTAAAAAAGGTATATGGTGATGCATGAATTATCACCTTTCGTAGGCGGATAGTTCGGGTGAGTAGTCACCTTGATTAAGGGTAAGGTAGGGTTTTTGAAGTAAGTTCACCCCGTGTGGGCTTAGGTTAGGATATTGACTAGGATATCCTTTAATGTGGGGAAATATGTTTTGTGTTTTGCCTCATTTAGGGTTTTGGTATGTATAATTTCCCCGCAAGGGCTATGAATCAGATGCCAAATGAACACCACGCAAAAATTTGGGTAGGTTAAGAGTCGAAAATCATGTTGATGTCACGCTAAAAGGGGAAGTGATGTTACATGATTCTAATTGGTTTCATGTTATCCTAGGGTGACACGATCTTGAGTGTCAACTAAATCCTAAGTATGACATCATGTTGGCATTATGTTGATGATAACATGATATGTTCATTTTAATATCATGAGTGTGTGCATTCAAGTGTCTGCATTAAGATTCGTGGTTAGCATGGCACATTTGTACGATGCATGATGAATCAAAAAGCGAAAAACACATAGCACATAATATCCAACTTCCAACCATATAACTCCCGCACATAGGGTTTTTAGCTAGTCTCTATCCTAGGTTTGGTTCATCTTAGTATCACCAAGATACTAAGGAGCGTACCTGTAAGAAAATATAATGCATGGTTGTTTGTTGGGTAACACCCTAAGGAAAATGCCTACGGCTTATTTACATGAGGTTTATAAATGGGTTGCTGATGTAGAAAGTTCTTGTTGCACTAGTACACACTCCAAGCCTCTAACAAGGGAGGTACATGCGATATGGCAACAAGTGCTCACCCACTCAAGTACTATATTTTCTCAAGGAGGCAGATTAGTACAAGAGAAAGCTTCGCATAATAGGGTACCTTAAACTTATGGGCTAATCCCTTCTATTGCAATGTGAAATTATGAATATGTCATAATTAAGAGAAAATGGAATAATAAAAATCCCCAGCGGAGTCGCCACTGTGAGAGAACGACACGGAGCGGTGGGTCGAGAGCACGCGAATTCAAAGGCGCAATCCATCAGAGTGTTTAAAAAGGTACCAGGTCGGGGACCCAGAAGGTTTTGGTAGAGAAAGGGAAAACATTTAGATCGGTCAAACCCAAATGCGCCGTCTCTTAGTGTGGAGTCGCCACCTGGATTAGCTCTTTCCAGGAATTAGATTCTTGTGAGGCTTAACATCCGGGGGACGGCCCACTAAGACATAGAGATTCGGGTTCGGGATAAGTTACTTATTTCTTATGTGATCACGCTATATTACATCTATCGAAAACCGTATTTCTTAATTGTGCATATTCGCATTTAAGTTGTTTTGAAGTTATTGTGCATGATTTAACGTGCATATGGAAAATAATAAAACCATACATAAAAGCAATAAATAAATGTGGGAAAGTAAAGATTAAAGATTACATAACCTCGGGGTATCCAACCGCCCGCCTAATCTATTAATTACATTTCCCAAAAAAATAATTAAAATACGATAACCGAAGGAAAATAAATTCCTAGGCACACATCTAACCTGCATCCACAAAGGTTAGCATGAGACATGGCACAATATTTACACATATGTTCGATTTGATTTTGAGAAGGCCCGTGTCGCCTAATTAAAACATCGATGGTTTAAAGTCTTATTTTAAATAAAAATGGTTCATTTTATTTACACATATGTTGGTCAATTTTTATTAGTGAAAATGACCGCATGGCAAAAATGTAAGGTCTATTATCCGGGAATAATTTGTATTCCCTTCGTGGGGGTATTCTAATATGAATTAAAAAGAAATAAAAGATGAAGAAAATTACAACATTTACAATAATAATAATAAATAAAATAATTCCTAGGTCCACATATAAAATTGAAACAAGAAGCAGACAACGAGCACGGAATTCGCAGTTCTAGGAACTCAGAGGCTTACCCTTTCGGCGTGAATCCACTTCGGCGTATCCGTATCATCCCCGGGAGCGTTCCTCGTTCGTTTTGATTTAAGTTGTGGTTTGAATGGAAAACAAGTGTTTATTTATCCAAAAGATAATCAGACTCGGGTTCTAAATTTGTTTTAGACTCGAGAATATCTGAGGATTCTTTAAAAAAAGAAATAAAAGAAGAAATAGATGAAAGAGAGTTGATTTGAAAATCAAAAATTTTGGAATCCAAACGTGTTTTAAATCCAAATTATTCATGAAAATTTGAAAGATATGTAGAAAAAGTCGGAATTATTTCTTTAGAAAAAAATTATTTTTTTTGTAAAAATTTCTCTGTTTCGTTGTCGAGAGAAAACTATATTTTTTGTGAATTTTTTTCGAACCTCTTTTTCCATGGAAAATTCCCCCTATTTATAGGAAAAATCTCGAAAATCCAAAAAAGGCAAGGAATTTTGGCGAGGAAGGTCGCCAGAAAAAAGTCTGACGAGGCTCCTCGCCAAATTTCTGGCGAGTCCTTCCTAGCCAAAGTTTGGCGAGGCTCGCCAAGGCTTTTGGCGAGGCTGGCCTCGCCAGAGAGCTTGGCGAGGCTCGCCAAGGCTTTTGGCGAGCCTCGCCAGCCAGATTTTCTGGCGAAGTAGGCTTCGGATCCAGTTTCTCGTGGTGTTTTCATAGTTTTTTGTGTATTTCCATATTTTTTAATTAATTTCTGAATTAAAGTAAAAGTAAATATTTTTATTAAAAACGTCCTTTTGAATTCAGAGACGAGGAAGATTCCCATTTGGAGACATCTAGATACTCGAAAATTGTGTGATTCAAGGATAAAATCCTAAAAAGCCATCATCATTGAACATATGAGCTGGTACGAAATCCCGTGCTCACAATTACAGAATTTAAGTTTATAGGAACGAGTATAGTCAAAACTTACGATCAATCAGATATTAGTCAAAATCTTAAAGAAATTAGTCTCAAACAAGAAGTGGCTGCTTTTGCACAGAGAAATTATAGCAATAATAATAGGAACTTAGGAAATAGTAGTTATACATAAGGATAAAGCTCAGGAAATGGCAATTGCACAGGAGGGGCTTCCTTTGGACAACAGATAGGTGGAAGGGGCTTTAAGAGGCAATCCAAAGGAAAATGTGATTTTTGTAATGTTAACCATTCTGTCAATACCTGTTGGAAAAAGTTTCCTCATCTACATCCTAAGTTCAATAAGGCAAATATGGTTGTTGAGAATGAAACTAGAGCCAGATTTGAATTTGATCAAATAGAAGGAGAAAGTTATATGCAGAATCAACATAATAGCTATTTTACACCAGGGCAGATGAGTCAGCTTGCTTAGATGTTTAAGGGTCAAAGTCATTTTAATGCTCATGCAAAAAGGGAATATGTAGTTGCCACAAGAGTTTTGCCAACAACTAATGCAGTTGTGACTTTAGACAAGGTTGAATTTAGTTTATTTGATTCAGGTATGTTCTCTAATTCAGTTTATACAAGTAATGTTTGGATTGTTGACACTGAAGCTTCTTACTACATGCATGTTCTATGCAAAACTTTGTCAACATTAGGAATGCTAGAGACTGGAATGTTCTTTTGCCTAATAACATGAAACTTTTTGCTACTCACATTGGAGATGTTCACATCACTAACAATTTAGTTTTATATGATGTTTTGTATGTTCCTACATTTAAATATAACCTTATTTCAGTAACCAAGTTAACCTCAAGTCTTACCTGTGAATTGTTGTTTTCTACTGAAAATTGTCTTATCCAGGAAGCTTTAACCAAGAGGAAGATTGGTTTAGCTAAAGTCTCAGGTGGACTTTATCATCTGGACATTTTGAAATGTAATATACCATACTTGTATGCTGATTTGGCTTTTGTTACAGCTTGTAATAAAGATGAATTGTGGCACTATAGACTAGGCTATTTATCAAATTCTATTATGTAGATTTTAAATAGACAATTTTCTGACATTGTAAATTCTTCTGATTTGGTTTGTGATATTTATCATCAGGCTAAACAAAAGAAAAAACCCTTTACTTTGTCTCAATTTGTTTCTATGGAGTTGTTTGACCTTTTAAATGTTAATATTTGGGGACCAACAATGGCCTCCTTAGATGGTTTTAGGTATTTTGTTACCATTATGGATTATCATTCTAGACATACTTGGGCAATTATGATAAAATAGAAAAGTGAGGCCTCTCAATTAGTAAAGAATTTCTATCAAATGATCAAGATTCAGTTTCAAAAGCATGTTAAGAAAATTAGAACAGATAATGGGATGGAATTTGATTTAAAAACTTTGTATGCTACAAATGGTATTATTCATCAGAAGTCATGTGTTGAGACCCCACAACAAAATGGGATAGTTGAATGAAAACATCAACATATTTTGAATGTAGCTAGGTCTCTTAAACTTCAAAGTAACTTACCTAAGTGTTTTTTGAATTATTTTGTAGGGCATGTCGTGTTTTTAATCAATAGATTACCTACACCTTTGTTAGCAAACAAAAGTCCTTATGAGATTATGTTCAAGAGAAAACCTGATTATAAATCGATAAGACCATCAGGATGCTTGTGTTATTTTAGTACATTATCAAGGAATAGAACTAAGATGGATCCTAGAGGCACAAAAGGCATTTTCATTGGATATGTAGATGGCATGAAGGGTTATAGGGTGTTTGATCTTGATACTCAGGCTGTAACTATAACTAGACACATAGATTTTTATGAATGTATATTTCCATATACTAGAGAACTAAAGGATCCTGTATATGAGACACCTAATGCTTCTTCGATTGTTGATAGTTCTAAAAATTTACCTTCAACCAGGAAACATAATCAACCGAAATATTTGAATGATTATCATTGTTATTTGGCTAGGAATGGTGACATAGGTACATATGAATAGAATAAGAAGCATCCTTTTTCTGCTGTTATAAGCTATGGTAAATTAAGTAAGTCCCAACAAGCTTATTCTATGGCTATTAGTACTGAATCAGAACCTAAGTCTTAAAATGCAGCAAAGGTTAATGTGAATTGGCAAAATGCTATGCAGGAAGAGATAAATGCTTTAAACTTGAATAAAACTTGGGATATAGTTTCTATACCACTAGGAAAAAATCCTATAGGTTGTAAATGGGTGTTTAAGATAAAAAGAAAAAGTGATGGTAGTATAGAAAGATATAAAGCTAGACTAGTTACCAAAGGATACACTCAACAGCAAGGTGTAGATTATACTGAAACTTTTTCTCCTATTGCTAAGATCACAACTATTAGAGTTATTTTAGCATTAGTAGCAAAACAGAATTGGAAATTAGAATAGTTAGATATTAATAATTCCTTTTTGCATGGTAGTTTGACTGAAGAGATTTATATGGTTCTACCATAGGGAGTAAAAACTATTGTTCCAAATGCAGTGTGTAAGTTGACAAAATCGCTTTATGGGTTAAAGCAAGCAAGTAGAGACTGGAATACTACTCTGACTACTTCACTTGTCAAAATAGGTTTCATTCAATCTCAAGCATATCTTCTTTATTCATTAGAAATAATAAAGAAGAGTTTATTCCATTGGTTGTATATGCAGATGATGTTATTTTAACTAGTAACAGTCAAAAGGCAATAGACAATGTGAAATCCTATTTGTATAGATGCTTTAACATAAATGATTTAGGCACATTGAAGTATATCCTTGGTATAGAGATCATGAGATCTAAAAAAGAAATTTTAGTTTATCAAAGAAAGTATGTGTTGGACCTATTGGCTAAGTATAGTTATTTGGATTGTAAACCATGTAATACTCCTATGAGCATGGACCAAATAGACGACTCTAATTTTCCTGTTCTCAAAGACAATACTCATTATAGAAAATTGATAGGAAAGTTGCTTTATTTTACCAGTACTAGACTAGATATATCGTTTGCAGTACAACAACTTTCATAGAATCTAGAATCACCCCATGAAAGCCATTTAACAGCTGCTAACAGAATTCTGAGGTATCTCAAGGTTAAGCCTGTACAAGGGTTGTTTTATTCTTCTATTTCAGGAACAAAAATTCAAGCCTATACTGATGCAGATTGGGGAAGTTGTAAAGAAACTAGAAGATCCATTATAGGTTTTTGTGTGCTTTTAGGAGATTCATTAATCAGTTGGAAATCCAAAAAGTAGAATACCATTAGTAGAAGCTCTACAGAAGCAGAATATAGGGCAATGGCTACTACTTTTGCTGAGATTCAGTGGATTCTATATCTACCGAAAGACCTGCAAATTTCGCATGAGCAACCTACTGTTATGAAGTGTTATAATACATATAGCCAAAAATGTTGTTTTTCACGAAAGAACAAAGCATTTAGAAATAGACTATCATTTTGTAAGATCAAAAGTTCAAGCCAACATCATTCATCTGAATCATGTGCGAACAATAGAGCAATTGGCAGACTGTTTCACTAAAGCAATGCACTATCCGGCACATAAACAACAAATACAGAGGCCAGGACTTTTAGACATTCATGATGTTGGTCTTGCGGGGGGTGATGAGATGATGTATACAATTTATCCTTGTTACTGTTAGCTTAGTATGGGTAGATTAGACTTCACATTTATAGTTATTTGTGTATAAAAATCATTGATAGTCCTGTAGCTTAATTTTTTTTTTCAGTTTTTCCTCTTTTTCAACTTTAGCTTTTCAGTCAAGATCTTCTTCTTGTAATTCTCTTTTCTCTATTGTAATGAAGAGTCATTTTCTCTAATTCAAATACTTAAGCACGAGAATATTATCAAACAAGTTATTAACTTATGCATAAAAGTTGTTAAACTAGTTTGATTAATTGTTTTATGCATTGAAAAATTCTTATAATGACTAAGTCATAATTTTTTCTTCCTAAATAATATTATTTTTATTCATTAACGAAGTAAATGAACTCATTCAGAAAAATAGTGGTTCGAATATAAATAAATGTGTTGTTCGTTAGTAGTTCTAGAAAAACGAATATCAAATATTTCAAGGTCAAACAATAATCTTAAATTCGGATCAATCTCCAAACTCAGCTTAAACTCAATAAAAATCTAATAAACAAATCAGAACTCGATTAAGCTCTCTTTAACCCGATCTCAGCTCACTTTGAACCAAGCTCGGCTTGCTTGCATTGAGGTCAAGATCTTTACGAATTTGTTAAAATATTTTCTTCAACTACTATAACATGCGAAGGGCACACTCTCTCTAGCTATTCATATATTGGTGCCATTTAATTCCCGAAATAGAAAGTAATTGTGCGGAATAGAGTTAAAATCTCTTACCTAGAGAAATTCTTATTTTATTTCAACATATTTCAATTAATTTCACAGACCAAACAATACATAACTATATTAATGATATTAAATTAATTTCAAGAACTATAATTCACTGTCACATCAGTGTCAGATTTTAGAAGAATGCAGACTTCCCTTCTATTTTTGTAACCTGTAGTTTTTACTATAAATCATCCAACAAACCAATTATACAATTATAATTTTTCGAATCTAAAAAAATCCAAATTGAGCTCCAAATTGGAAATTCTAAGAAAGCGTCCTTAATAAATATGGGGCGATTATGAACAGCTCATTCATATGTCATTTTCGTTTGAATTTATGAATTACGTTTTGAAAATTTCAAATGGTAGGACCATGGGATTGGACCATAATTAAGTGATACAATTTAATAAGAAAATATCAAACCTTCATTAATAGAACCTTAACTTATTCCATACAACTTATTGTCTTACTAAATTTTCAAAGTGATCCTGTAATCAAATCAACTTTAAAAGAAATGTATCATTTTGCTCTCTCAATACTACATTTGAGCTTCTGATTAAAGAGAGAAAATAAAAACAATTACATTTTTTAAAAGTCAACCCAATCAGAAGCTGTCACGTGATGTTGAAGAGCAAAGTTGTACACTTTGAAAGTTAGAGGAGCTACAAAATTATTTTGAAAGTTCAAGAAATGATAGATTTCTTAGGATAAGTTCAGCTACCCGGTAATAAATCAAACCTAATATCAATCAATTTTTAATTTATCATGTCAACTAGACATGTTACTTTTTCTTATCTATATGTACCTAGTTCTGGTAATCGACTAAGATGATTTCAGAGAGTAACAATGAGCGTTTTCATTGTGAGTTTTTTTTTTGGCTTATTACTTATAATCACTTTCTAACTTTTAAAGAACTTAAAATAAAAAATTTTCTAAAATATAGTTAATTTGACTTAAAAATAACTTAAAAGATGTATTAATTGTTAAATGACAAAAAAAGTAGACATTCATTTTTTGGGAAAAAAATCCTATGTCCCCAATTGGTGTCCCCATGCCTGTCCCCTCAATCAAAATATGCCATGTGTCAACTTTTATTTTATTTTAATTAAAAAGTAGAAGAGAGAAATTAATAATTATTAAAATATAATAAAAGTTATATACGTGGCATTTTTTGATTGGGAGGACATACATAGGAACACTATTTGGGGAGAGAAGATTTTTTTCCATTTATTTGAAATTTGTGAGGATAATATAGTAAATATCTAGGTCAAAACTGCATTCCCTAAAAAATAAGCTAAAAAAGTCAATTTCAATTCTTGACTTATAATCCATTTAGTGCATATTCAAGTTTTGAGAAATACTTGGCTTTCATAAGTGAAAATTTTATAAATATCATTTTCAAATCCATTTGTGTAATTGGAATAAGAAAAAAATTAAAAGAATTTATTTGCAAATGAATTTAGCTTAGTGTTTATAAAATCAAACTAACTTATAAAACACCTTATAATTTTTTAAAAAGATCCTCATAATTAGGGATATAAAATATCATCTTTCAATCTATCCAAGATACGACGCATTCTTGAATCAAATGACTCGCATATAAGATCATTGATTAAAAATTACCAAAAGAAAAAGATCAGTGATTAAAGAACAATGGATAGGAGCAATTCATTTACATCGAAAAATCTGTAAATATTAATAAAAATGCATAAAAGTATCGGAAATAGGATGCTAAATATCCTCCAAACATGTTGATTTTTTTATAATTGACTTATTATTATAGGAATTGAGAATCAAACCCGAGTTCATGACGAGCTTTTTGAACTGTCCTTATAATTCATCTACTATAAGTTTATCGACAGATGTCGTTAAATGAGTGGTTTTGTTCTACTTTGGATTGGATTGTTTTGCATTTAAGAGTTGATGTGGTGTAGATAGATGGTGCAAATCCAAAACATGAATAGACACAGTATGATAAGTGTTGTGTACAAACAATGTAAAATGGACAACTGACTATTGGCTGTTTAGCCTCATTAATTGATTGCACAACCAATAAACTAACAACAAAAAGTAAAAAAAGTAAGTGCGTGTCTATGTATACATCTATAGTCTCTCCATTTAAGTTTCAACCACTCCATATCCTGTCATTTTAAAGCATTAATTTGATGTTTTAATTTCAGATTAAGACCCTGCGACTTTTTTTTCTTTGAAATGGATAAATCCCTTCGTTAAATTGCATGATGGATCTTACTCTGCATTTATGTACATGCTTAAGACACGTTTTTGTATACAGGTTGGGTTTCACTTTTGTTGATTATTGATTGTTGCTATTGACAATCTTTTGTTTTCAAAATAGCTAAAATTATTGATGACTTAGAACCATGGTTTTGAAAACTGGATCGGACCAGCTGGTCGGACCAGAACCGATCACTGGTCCGGTCGGTTTTCACCTAATTCCATATCTGATCAAAGACCGGACGTTGATCGGTTGAACCAGTAGGTCAGATCCGGTCAAACCTGAAATTGGTTGTTCCAACCTGCCGGTTCATTTGTTCTTGTTAAAAATAATATTTTTAAATTTTTTACAATAGGCAGGAATCGAACTCAGGACCTTCGGCTAAATAAATTCACCATATCTTATTTAAATAATATTCTTTCAATTTTTAGAAAATCTAGTTTTACCACCGATTTAATCCGGTTAAAGCTTAAATCTATGAATCACCCTCTTCACCGGTTCGATGATCGATTCGGTTCTGAAAACCATGCTTAGAACTGTTGTTTGATGTCATAGGAAAAAAAACGTGGCCCAACAAATTATCAAACACCTACTAATTAATTTTGGATCACGTTCGAGGCATGCCTAGTATAAGTAGCTTTCTTTTGATAAATCACTAGTTGTAAATAGAGCGATTGTCATGAACAGGAGCTAAATTAGTCAAATATGTATTTTTAATTTATAATTTTTTAAAATTCATTAAAATCATAAATTCTATTAAAACGAGAATTGTCAATAAATACTGGAGTAATTTATATAATTAATATGTTTCCAACAATTCTTTTAGAAATTTTACCTTTTAAAGTATTTTTATTTACATTTTTACATTCTCCATTTTTTCTTTAAATCTAATTTCTTATTTTTGATTTATCTCACAAAAGGTTTATTTTTTTAACATGCCGCTTTAGAATATTTTCTTCATCTTTATGTTTCCCTTTAAAATAAGATCCATGATGTTATACTTTTTCCGTACTTTTTTTACCGATACATATTTCATTTTATAATTTTTTTATAGTTGTCACATAGTTAAAACACATACTTAATTAAATACAAATAAATATAACACAACTATATTCATTTAACATATTACAAGTAAACTATAGCAAAAATAAAACATAATTACATCAATTTGAATTAACTATAATATAACTATAAAATGCGATTTCGTTATATTGAATATATCTATAAGTAAACTATATGGTAACTATAAGATAACTATAAAATACGATTTTGTTATATTAAAAATAAATTCAAACACATCAAATAAATAAAAACACATAAAAATAATATGTTTACATTAATTATAAATATTATAAATAAATAATAATAAAATCATGGTAAAAATATACCAAAAATACGTTGATTTGAAATAACTATAAAATCCGACGAGGTTATCACAAGATAACTATAAGGTGATAGAAATGTAAATTCAAAACCTTGATAATACACTTTTGACAATTAAATTAAGCAATAGATAAAAAAGTAATTATTTATAACAAACATTGTATTTTTGTGTATTTCCCGAAAAATTTTATTTTCAAACTTTTCAAGACTGCTCTCAAGAACCGGTCCTGACATTTCAAGAAACCTAGACGAAATAAAAAATAAGGATCCATTTTATTAAAATTTGTTTATGTAAAATAAGGGCCAATAAAATTTTTATTTTTAAGTTATACATAGAACTCATTTTACATTATAATACCATAAAAAATTATAGCTACATACATGTTACAAATATGTACGAATTAAAAGGATAATTAATAATTAGTGTTATTAATTGAGTTCAGTTAAAAAATGCACAACTCTGTGCATAATCACTATTTACATTTATATATATATATAAAATAATTTGAACATCGGGACGTAATTTTGCATTGATAAAATATAAGTGACGGTAAATCAATAATGACAGCGTTAGAAAAATTTGGACAAAGAATTGCTAATATCAAAATCAGAAATTAATCAAAATCAATTCTTTAATGAATAAAACTAAACCAACTGGCGTAATAAACTAACTCCCAATCTGAACTTATTATTGTATAATTAACTAGGAAAATTAAGAAATTAATATATTTTTAAAATCTGAAATATTGTATGATATTATTAATAAAGAAAAGTAAGCCTTTAACTCTGAATTATAATGAGTATTTGTTTTACAACAAAATGCGATATTGTAAAGTTTGAAATTATATATTTTTTCTATTAAAATTCATAAATAAATTTAATAAAAATGAAAAAATAAGTTAGAAATATGGCAATTAATTTAAAAAGTAATAGGAGGAAAAAATGTGAAAAAATAGCAAGTAGTGATGCACATGAAATGGGAAGATTTGAGAAGGAGAGAAATAATATATGGTAATAAATTGTAATCCCTCCGTTTTTAATGACTTTCGCCTTAAGATATTAGAAAATTTTTTAAATAAATGTCGTTTTCGGATTTCAATGTACATTTTTAAATATTTATCTAATTTATCCTTATTTAATAGATAGACATTGAAAATGATAAAAAAAAGTATCAAATCAACTCTTAAATTAATAGAATTGACAATTATTGCTTTAATTAATGTGATATTTGTATTTACAAACAACTTTAAAATGACAATTATTATGAAATCGAAAAAGTGGTAAATTGACACAAAAATTAAGGAAATTTTACCGTATTAAATTAAAAGTCGAAACACATTATCTTATTAAATATGAAATAGAACACAAATTAACTTCATCTTCAATTTTTTTCAACCTTTTAATATTAGTCATGGAAGCATTACCACAAAGATAAAACTTGTCAAAAAAATCTAATTTCATGGGATTTTCCAATCGCTCGGTGGGTGGCTGCCGTTGCGTGCCACCCCAGCACTGCCCTTCTTCACAACTCAGTGTATAATCACTATTAATGCTAACATGCGAATTATTGTAGATTCAAGAATATACATACATGGACTAAGCCAAGTAACGTAAATACTAGGGTTTTCTCTTTTTTTATCAACCACATTATTAGACATCGAATATAATTTTTCTGATTTTTTCCTCTCTAGTCAGGAACTGACACATGGCATTGAAGGAGAAAAGTAATACACTATTTTAAAATTTAGGTAGTTTCGGGAACATTTTAAAAGTTTAAGGAAGCAATAAATTTTATTAAGACAAGTTCAGGTACCTATTAAGTATTAATACATTAAGCCTAATTTTATCAAACAACTATAAAAGTTAATAAAAGAACATGGGTGAGTGCACTTTAAGGATGGCAACGGGCCGGATCCGGGCCGGGTCTGGCTTGGACCCGGCCCGGATCCGTTTTCATATATTGGACCCGGATCCGACCCGGATCCGGCGGGTCCATAATTTACAGATCCAGATCCGGATCCGGGTCCAAAACGGATCCATGTAATTAACATCAAATTCTTAGTTTCAGCTTCCATACTTGTACATTTCACCTTATTTTAAATAGTTTATATGCTCATTTAATTATGTTCATGCAATTGGATTTACGTGGATATCAAGTAATATTAATTATCCAATATTTTCGGGGTAAATAATAAATAAAAATATACAATTAATATTTAAATATGGATCCGGGTCCGGATCCGGGTTTCATTACCCGGACCGGACCCGGACCCGTTTCCTGGACTCGGACCCGGATCC
>CATIWQ010131999.1:0-11482 GCA_949673415.1 Euphorbia schlechtendalii | reverse complement strand
AAAAACACGCACTGATTTCAAGGATCAAAATTTTGCGAAAACTTTGACGCATGCATTTTACGGTCATATTATATTTATCACACTCTAAAATGGTCCAAAGGTCGATTTTAAGGTCAACGTTGGAAAAACTCGCACCGATTTCCAGGATAGAAATTTCGTGAAAACTTTGACGAATGCCTCTTATGTTCATATTATTTTATCACACTCCAAAATGGTCTAAAGGTAGATTTTAAACACAAACATGAGAAAAACACTCACCGATGTCCACGATCGAAATTTTGTTAAAACTTTGACGCATGCCTTTTATAGTCATATCATGTGTATCACACTCTAAAATGGTCTAAAGGTCGATTTTAAGCACACATGTGAAAAAACATGAATAGATTTTCGCGATCAAAATTTTTGGGAAAACTTTGACGCATGCCTTTTATGGTTATATCATGTTTATCATACTCTAAAATGGTCCAACGGTCGAATTTAAGGTCAACATTGAAAAAATTCGCTACGATTTCCGTAGTCGAAATTTTGTGAAAATTTTGACGCATGCTTTTTATGGTCATATCATGTTTGTCAGACTCTAAAATAGTCTAAAGGTCAATTTTAAGGTCAATGTTGAAAAAACTCGCACCGATTTACGGGATCGAAATTTCGTGAAAACTTGACGTATGCTTTTTTATGGTCATATCATGTTTGTCACACTCAAAAATAGTCCCAACGTCGACTTTAAGCAAAAACGTGACAAACACGCTCCTATTTCCAGGATCGAAATTTCGTGAAAACTTTGACGCATGCCTTTTATGGTCATATTATGTTTATCACACTTTAAAATGGTCCAAAAGTCGATTTTAAGGTTAATGTTGAAAAATCACGCACCAATTTCCATGAATGAAATTTCGTGAAAACTCTCACACATGATTTTTTAGGTCATATCATGTTTATCACGCTCTAAAATGGTCCAAACGTCGATTTTAAGGTAAACGTAAAACACTTGCACTTATTTCCAAGATCATAATTTAGTGAAAACTTTGACGCATGCCTTTTATGGTCATATAAAGTTTATCACACTCCAAAATGTTTCCAAATGTCGATTTTAAGGTCAACATTGAAAAAATTTACATCAATTTCCGCGATCAAAATTTCGTGACAACTTTGATGCATGCCCTTTATGGTCATATCATGTTTATTACACTCTAAACTGGTCCAAAGTTCGATTTTAAGGTGAAAGGTGAAAAAACTCGCAACGATTTCCACGATCGAAATTTTGTGAAAACTTTGACACATCCTTTTTATAGTCATATCATGTTTATGACAATCTAATATGGTCCAAAGGTCAATTTTATTGTCAAGGATGAAAAATTTCGCACCGATTTCCACGATCGAAAATTCGTGAAAACTTTGACGCATGCCTTTTATAGTCATATCATATTTCTCACACCCTATAATGGTCCAATGGTCAAATTTAAGGTCAACATTGAAAACATTCGCACCGATTTCCAAGATCGAAATTTTGTTAAAAATTTGACGCATGTCTTTTATGGCCATATCTTGTTTATCAGATTCTAAAATAGTCAATAGGTTGATTTTAAGGTCAAATGTGAAAAAACTCACACCGATTTCCACGATCGAAATTTCATGAAAACTTTGACGCATGCCTTTTATGGTCATACCATATTTATGACAATCTAAAATGGTCCAAAGGACAATTTTATGATAAATGATGAAAAATTTCGCACCGATTTCTGTGATCGAAATTTTGTGAAACCTTTGATGCATACCTGTTATGGTCATATTATGTTTATCACACTTTAAAATGGTCTAAAACACTATTTTAATAAACACTCACCGATTTCAAAGATCGAAATTTCGTAAAAACTTTAACGCATGCCTTTTATGGTCATATCATGTTTATCACACTTTAAACTGGTCTAAAACACTATTTTAATAAACACGCATCGATTTCCATTATCGAAATTTCGTGAAAACTTGACTTATGCCTTATATGGTCATATCATATTTGTCACAATCCAAAATGGTCCCAAGGTCGATTTTTAAGCACAAACGTGAAAAACACGCTCCTATTTCAAGGATCAAAATTTCGTGAAAACTTTTCCATGCCTTTTATGGTCAAATCATGTTTATCACACTTTAAAATGGATAAAAATTCGATTTTAAGGTTAACGTTGAAAAAACACGCACCAATTTTCGAGATCAAAATTTCGTGAAAACTCTGACACATGCTTTTTTAGGTCATATCATGTTTATCATGCTCTAAAATGGTCCAAGGGTCGATTTTAAGGTCAACGCTGAAAAAACACGCATTGATTTCCAGGATTGAAATTTCGTGAAAACATTGACGAATGCTTTTTATGGTCATATTATGTTTATCACACTCTAAAATGGTTTAGAGGACGATTTTAAGCACAAACGTGAAAAAAACACTCACCGATTTCCAAAATCAAAATTTTGTTAAAACTCTAACGCATGCCCTTTATGGTCATATCATGTTTATCACATTCTAAAATGGTCTAAAGGTCGATTTTAAGGACACAGGTGAAAAAACAAGCACTGATTTCCGTGATCAAAATATTTGTGAAAACTTTGACGCATGCTTTTATGGTCATATCATGTTTATCACTCTCTAAATTCGTCCAACGATCGAATTTCAGTTCAACGTTGAAAAAATTTGATCTGATTTCCGTGATCGAAATTTTACCTAAACTTTGACTCATGCCGTTAATTGTCATATCATGTTTATCAGACTCTAAAATAGTCTAAAGGTCGATTTTAAGGTTAAAGGTGAAAAAACCCGCACGAATTTCCACGATCGGAATTTCGTAAAAACTATGACGCATGCTTTTTATGGCCATATCATGTTTATGACAATCTAAAATGATCCAAAGGTCGATTTTAAGATAAACGATGGAAAAATTTTGTACTGATTTCCGCGATCAAAATTTCATGAAAACTTTGACGCATACCATTTATGGTCATATCATGTTTATCGCACTCTAAAATGTTCGAAATGTCGATTTTATGGTCAACGTTGAAAAAACTCGCACTAATTTCCAGGATAGAAATTTCATGAAAACTTTGACATGTGCCTTTTAAGCATAAACGTGATATAAACAGTCACCGATTTCCACGATCGAAATTTTGTTAAAACTCTAACGCATGCCTTTTATGGTCATATCATGCTTAACACACTCTAAAATGGTCTAAAGAACGATTTTAAGCATAAATGTGAAAAAATACTAATTAATTTTCACAATCAAAATTTTGTTAAATTTTTTACGCATGCCTTTTATGGTCCAATCATGTTTGTCACACTCTAAAATGGTCTAAAGGTTGATTTTAAGCACACAGGTGAAAAAACACACCTCGTTTTCCGTGATTGAAATTTTTGTAAAAACTTTGACGCATGCCTTTATGGTCATATCATGTTTATCACACTCTAAAATGATCAAAAGGTCAATTTTAAGGTCAAAGGTGAAAAAACTCGCATTGATTTACGCGATCGAAATTTTGTGAAAACTTTCACGCATGCCTTTTATGTTCATATCTTGTTTATAACAATCTAAAATGGTCTAAAGGTCGATTTTAAGGTCAACGATGAAAAATTTCGCACCGATTTCAGAGATTCAAATTTCATAAAAACTTTGACGCATACCTTTTATGGTCATATCATGTTTATCACACTTTAAAATTGTCCAAAGTTCGATTTTAAGGTCAACATTGAAAAAACTCGCGCCGTTTTCTAGGATAGAAATTTCATTAAAACTTTGATGCATGCCTTTTATGGTCATATTATGTCTATCACTCTAAAATGGTCTAAAGAACAATTTTGAAGCACATCGATTTCTACGATCGAAATTTTGTTAAAACTTTGACGCTTGCCTTTTATGGTTATATCATGTTTATCACACTCTAAAATGGTCCAAAGGTCTATTTTAAGGTCAAAGGCGAAAAAACTAGCTCCGATTTCCTTGATCGAAATTTTGTGAAAACTTTGACGTATGCATTATATGGTCATACCATGTTTATCACACTCTAAAATGGTCCAAAGGTCGATTTTAAGGTTAACGTTGAAAAATTTTGCATCGATTTCCGCAATCGAAATATTGTGAAAACTCTGACGCATGCCTTTTATGGTCTTATCATGATTATCACACTCTAAAATGGTTAAATTGTCGGTTTTAAATTCAATGGTGAAAAAAATCACAACGGTTTTCGCGATTGAAATTTCATAAAAAAATCGTTCATCGATTTTATCGATAGAAATTTTGTGAAAACTTTGACGCATGACTTTTAGGTTGTTATCATATTTATCACACTCTGAAATGGTCCAAAGGTCGATTTTAAGGTCAAAGGTGAAAAAACTCGCATTGATTTCCTCGATCGAAATTTCATGAAAACTTTGACGCATGCCTTTTATACTAATATTATGTACATCACACTCGAAAATCGTCCAAAGGTCGATTTTGAGTACAAAAGTGAAAAAACTCCCACTGATTTCCGGGATCAAAATTTCATGAAACTTTGACGCATGCCTTTTATGGTCATATCATGTTTGTCACACTCTAAAATGGTCCAAAGGTCGATTTTAAGTACACAGGTTAAAAAACACGCACCAATTTCAAGGATCAAAATTTCATGAAAACATTGATGCATGCCTTTTATGGTCATTTCATGTTTATCACAATCTAAAATTGTCTAAAAGTCAATTTTAAGGTCACAAGTGAAGAAACACGCACCAATTTCGAGGATCGAAATTTTCTGAAAACTTTAATGCATGCCTAGTATGGTCATATCACGTTTATCACACTCTAAAATTGTCCAAAAGTTAATTTTAAGGTCAACGTAGAAAAAACACGCACATATTTCCACGATTAAAAATTTCATAAAAACTTTGACACATGCCTTTTATGGTAATATAATGTTTATGAAAATCTAACTGGTCCAAAGGTCGATTTTACTGTCAACGATGAAAAATTTTGCACAGATTTCCATGATCAAAATTTCTTGAGAACTTTAACACATGCCTTTTATAGTCATATCATGTTTATCAAACTCTAAAATTGTCCGAAGATCGATTTTAAGGTCAACGTTGAAATAACAAGCACCGATTTCCAGGATAGATATTTCGTGAAAACTTTGACACATGCCTTTTATGGTTATATTATGTTTATCACACTCTAAAATGGTCTAAAGGACTATTTCAAGCACAAACGTGAAAAAACACGCACCGATTTCCACAATAGAAATTTTGTCAAAACGTTGACGCATGCCTTTTATGGTCATATCATGTTTACAACACTCTAAAATGGTACAAAGGTCGATTTTAATGTCAACGTTGAATAATTTCGCACCAATTTCCAGGGTCGAAATTTCAAGAAAACTTTATGCATGCCTATTGTGGTCATATCATGTTTGTCACGCTCTAAAATGGTCCAAATGTTGATTTTAAGCACAAAGGTGAAAACCATGCATCGATTTCAGTGATAGAAATTTCGTGAAATCTTTAGCGCCTGCTGTTTACAGTCATATCATGTTTATCACACTCTAAAATAGTCCAATGGTCGACTTTAATGTCAACGTTTAAAAAATTGGCACCAATTACCACGATCGAAATTTCGTAAAAACATTGGTGCATGCATTTTATGGTCATATGCTAAAATTTTCCAAAGGTAGAATTTAAGGACAACATTGAAAAAACTCACTCCGATTTTGTACGATCAAAATTTCGTGTAAACTTTGATGCATGCTTTTTATGGTCATATCATGTTTATCACACTCTAAAATGGTCCAATGTCGATTTTAAGGTAAAAGGTGAAAAACCTCGCACCGATTTCCACGATCGAAATTTCATGAAAACATTGACGCATGCCTTTTATGGTCATATCATGTTTATCACACTCTAAAATTGTCCAAAGTCGAATTTAAGGTCAAAGGTGAAAAAACACACACTAATTTCCAGGATCAAAAGTTCGAGAAAACTTTTATGCTTGCCTTTTATGGTCATATCATATTTTTCACTCTAAAATAGTCCAAAGGTCAATTTTAAAGTCAACGTTGAAAAAACTCGCACCTATTTCCGGGATCGAACTTCCATAAAAACTCTGACGCATGCTTTTTACTATCATATCATGTTTATCACGTTCTAAAATGGTCTAAAGGTTATTTTTAGGTAAACGTAAACACCTAGCGCCGATTTCCAAGATCAAAATGTCTTGAAAACTTTAACACATTCCTTTTATGGTCATATCATGTTTATCATTTTCTAAAATGGTTCAAAGGTCAATTTTAATCACAAAGGTAAAAAAAACTCGGACAAATTTCCAGGATCGAAATTTCAGGAAATCTTTGACGCATGCCTTTTATGGTCATATCATGTTTATCACACTCCAAAATGGTCTAAAGATGTCAACGTTGAAAAATCACGCACCGATTTTCTAAATCAAAATTTTGTGAAAACTTTTAGGTGGCCTTTTATTATCAAATCATGTTTATAACACTCTAAATAGTCCAAAGTTTGATTTCAAGGTCAAAGTTGAAAAAATCGCACCGATTTCCTGAATCGAAATTTTGATCATATTATTAAAATTTGTTGCATTCCTTTTATGATCATATTATGTTTATCACACTCTAAAATGGTTTAAAGGTTGATTTTAAGCACAAAGGAGAAAAAACACGCACCAATTTCCAAGATCAAAAATTGTGAAAACCATACTCATGTCTTCTATGGTCATATCATATTTACAAACTCTAAGATGGTTAAAAGGTTGATTTTAAGGTCAAAGGTGAAAAAACATGGATGATTTCCGCGATAGAAATTTCTTGAAAACTTGGAATGCTTGCCTTTTATGGTCATGTCATGTTAATCACACTAAAATGGTCCAAAGGATGATTTGCAGCATAAAGGTGAAAAAACTTGCATCGATTTCTGCGATCGAAATTTCGTGAAAATTTTGGCGCATGCCTTTTATAGTCATATCATGTTTATCACACTCTAAAATGGTCCAAAGATCTATTTTAAGATCAACGTTGAAAATATTTGCACCAATTTCCGTGATCGATATTTGGTAAAAACTTTGACACATGCCTTTTTTGGTCATATCATGTTTATCACACAATAAAATGGTCCAAAGGTTGATTTTAAGGTCAATGTTGAAAAAACTAGCACCGATTTCTAGGATCGGTATTTCATGAAAACTTTGACGCATGCCTTTTGTGGTCATATCATGTTTATCACTCTCTAAAATGGTACAAATTTTGATTTTAATGTAAAAGGTTGAAAAAACTCGCACCGATTTCTGTGATCGAAATTTCGTGAAAACTTTGACGCATGCCTTTTAAGGTTATATTATATTTATCATATTCTAAAATGGTCCAAAGGTTAAATTTTAGCACAAAGATGAAAAAACAAGCACCGATTTCTAGGATTGAAATTTTATGAAAACTTTGACACATGCCTTTTATGGTTATATCAAGTATATCACACACTAAAATGGTCCAAATGTTTATTTTAATGTCAAAGGTGAAAATACTAGCATAGATTTCCACGATCAAAATTTTGGGAAAACTTTAATGCATGCTTTTTATGGTCAAATCTTGTTTATCACACTCTAAAATTGTTCAAAGGTCAATTATTAGGTCAACATTGAAAATCACGCACCGATTTCCAGGATCAAAATTTCGGGAAAACTTTATGCATGCCTTTTGTGGTCATATCATGTTTGTCACACTCTAAAATGGTCCAAAGGTTGATTTTAAGCACAAAGGGGAAAAAACAAGCACCGGTTTTCAGGATCGAAATTTTGTGAAAACTTTGACACATGCCTTTAATGGTCATAATATGTTTATCACCTCTAAAATGGTCTAAAGGTCTATTTTAAGCTCGAACATGAAAAAACATGCACTGATTTCAACAATTGAATTTTTGTTATAAACTTTGACTCATGCCTTTTATGGTCATATCATGATTATTAAACTCTAAAATGATCCAAATGTCGATTTTAAGGTAAGAGGTGAAAAACTAGCACCGATTTCAGCCATTGAAATTTCGCAAAAACTTTGACGCATGCCTTTTATGGTCATATCATGTTTATGACAATCTAAAATGGTCCATAGGTCGATTTTAAGGTCAACGATGAAAATATTCACACAAATTTCCGCGATTGAAATTTCGTGAAAATTTTCGCGCATGCCTTTTATAGTCATATCAAGTTTATCACACTCTAAAATGGTCCAAAGGTTTGTTTTATTGTCAAAGGTGAAAAAACTAGCATAGATTTCCACAATCAAAATTTCGAGATAACTTTGACGTATGCCTTTTATGGTCAAATCATGTTTATCGCACTCTAAAATTGTCCAAAGGTCAATTATTAGGTCAACGTTGAAAAATCACGCACCAATTTCCAGGATCAAAATTTTGGAAAAGCTTTATGCATGCTTTTTATGGTCATATCATGATTGTCACACTCTAAAACGGTCCAAAGGTTGAGTTTATGCAAAAAGGTGAAAAAACACGCACTGATTTCCAGGATCAAAATTTTGTGAAAACTTTGACGCATGCCTTTTATGGTCATATCATGTTTATCACACTCTAAAATGATCAAAAGGTGGATTTTAAGGTCAAAGGTAAAAAAACTTGCACTGATTTCTTCTATCGAAATTTCGTGAAAAACCAAGAAGCCTTTTTATCGATTGAAATTTTTTGAAAACTTTGACGCATGAATTTTATGGTCATATCATGTTCATCACACTCCAAAATGGTCCAAATGTCGATCTTAAAGTTAAACGTAAAAAATCACGCACCGATTTCTAGGATAAAAATTTCGGGAAAACTTAATGCATGCCTTTTCATGTCATATCATGTTTATCACACTCTAAAATGGTCCTAAGGATGATTTTAAGAACAAAGGTGAAAAGAGACGCACGATTTCCGGGATCGAAATTTTGTGAAAACTTTGACGCAGGCCTTTTATGGTCATATTATGTTTATCACGCCCTAAAATGGTCTAAAGGTCGATTTTAACAACGAAATGAAAAAACATGCACTGATTTCCATGATCAAAATTTTATTATAAACTTTGATAATTGCCTTTAATGGTCGTGCAATGTTTATCAAACTCTAAAATGGTCCAAAGGTCGATTTTAAGATAAAAGGTGAAAAAACTCACACCGATTTTCGCTTTTAAAATTTCATGAAAACTTTGAAGCATGCCTTTTATGGTCATATATCGTTTATGACAATCTAAACTTGTCCAAAGGTCAATTTAAAGGTCAACGATGAAATATTTCGCATCAATTTCTGCGATCGAAATTTCGTGAAAACTTTAACACATGCCTTTTATGGTCATATCATGTTTATCACACTCTAAAATTGTCTAAAGGTTGATTTTAAGGTCAACGTTGAAAAAAAACAAACCGATTTCCAAGGTAGAAATTTTGTGAAATTTTGATGCATACCCTTTATGGTCAAATTATGTTTATTAGACTCTAAAATGGTCTAAATGATGATTTTAGGCACAAACGTGAAAAACCACGCAAAGATTTCCACGATAAATATTTTGTTAAAACTTTGACCCATGCTTTTTATGATCATATCATATTTATCACACGCTAAAATGGTCTAAAGATCGATTTTGAGGTCAACGTTGAAAAATTTCTCATTGATTTCTGCGATTGAAATTTAGTGAAAACTCTGACGCATGCCTTTTATGGTCATATCATGTTTATCAAACTCTAAAATGGTCAAAAGGTAGATTTTAAGGTCAAAGGTGAAAAAACTTGCATTGATTTCCTCGAACAAAATTTCGTGAAAAATGAACACCCATTTTATCTATCGAAATTTTGTGAAAACTTTGACTCTTTCATGGTCTTATCATGTTTATCACACTCAAAAATTATCAAATGGTTGATTTTAAGGTCAAGATGAAAAATCATCCACCGATTTCCAGGATCAAAACTTCGGGAAAACTTTATGCATGCCTTTTGTGGTCATATCATGTTTGTCACACTCTAAAGTGGTCCAAAGGTCAATTTTAAGGTCGAAGTTCATAAAACAGGCACCGATTTCCGGGATTGAACTTTCGTGAAAACTCTGACGCATGTTTTTGATGGTTATATCATGTTTATCATGCTCTAAAATGGTCCAAAGGGTCTATTTTAAGGTCAACATTGAAAACATTCGCACTGATTACAACGATAGAAATTTCGTGAAAACTTTGATGCATGCCTTTTATGGTCATATCATGTTTATAACATTCTAAAATTGTACAAAGGTAGATTTTAAGGACAACATTTGAAAAACTCGCACCGAATTTGCGAGATCAAAATTTTGTGAATACTTTGATGCATGCCTTTTATGGTCATATTATGTTTATCACACTCTAAAATGGTCCAAAGGATGATTTTCAGTATAAAGGTGAAAAAACTTACACTGATTTTTGCGATCGAAATTTCATCAAAATATTGACGCATGCCTTTTATGGTCATATCATATTTATCAGACTCTAAATGGTCCAAAGATTGATTTTAAGATCAACGTTGAAAAAATTGGCACCAATTTCCGTGATCGATATTTCGTAAAAAACTTTGACACATGCTTTTTATGGTCATATCATGTTTATCACACTATAAAATTGTCCAAAGGTTGATTTTAAGGTCAACGTTGAAAAAACTCGCACCGATTTCTGGTATCGAAATTGCTTGAATACTTTGACGCATGCCTTTTACGGTCATATCAAGTTTATCACACTCTAAAATGGTCCAAATATTGATTTTAATGTTAAAGGTGAAAAAACTCGCATATATTTCCTTGATCGAAATTTCATGAAAACTTTGACGCAAGCCTTTTATGGTCAAATCATGTTTATAACACTCTAAAATTGTACAAAGGTCAATTATATGGTCAACGTTGAAAAATCATCCACCGATTTCAAGGATCGATATTTCGGGAAAACTTTACGTGCACCTTTTGTTGTCACATCATGTTTGTCACACTCTAAAATGGTCCAAATGTCAATTTTAAGCACAAAGGTGAGAAAACACACACCGATTTCCGGGTTCAAAATTTCGTGAAAATATTGATGCATGCCTTTTATGGTTATATCATGTTTATAACATACTAAAATGGTCCAAAAATTGATTATAAGGTCAACGTTGAAAAAACTCGCATCGATTTCCGAGATCAAACTTTTGTGAAAACTTTGATACATGCTTTTTATGGTCATATTTTATTTATCACGCTGTAAAATGGTCCAAAGGTCGCTTCTAAGGTCAAAATTGAAAAATTTTCACCGAAAACCACGATCGAAATTTCGTGAAAAATTTGACTCATGCCTTTTATGGTCATATCATGTTTATCACACTCTAAAATGGTCTAAAGGTCGATATTAAGGTCAACTTTGAAAAAACTCTCACCGATTTCAAGGATAGAAATTTCGTGAAAACTCTAACGCATACTTTTTATGGTCTAAAG
>CATIWQ010131949.1:0-10915 GCA_949673415.1 Euphorbia schlechtendalii | reverse complement strand
TGAGATATGGTAATATAAACTTCTTTTTCAATGTCATGTCATGAGTAAATGCAATTAAAATTGTGATTTTGAAAAAAGTATTGGTTGTCTGATGGAAAAAACGTTTTTGGTCTTTGTAATAAACTTGAGAGATGTATATCATACTAAAAGTTCAATTGATATGTAAATCCAACAATTAATATTCTACTATTAATGTAATGTTGTCGATTATATAACTATAAACGAAATGAAATGTGAAAATAAAACTAACTTTTAAAAAACAATGACAGGAGAAAATGAAGACCAGTTTCACTCTACCTCAAAAAAATTGAAACCCTGTTAATTATTTTGATTCATTAATCATAATGAAATCTTTTTATAAATAATTAATTAATTCCTATACATTTTTTACTGACTTTTACATTTGTATATTATATATTACTCAAAAAAATCTACTATAGAAATTAGAACCACTAGAATATTACTCCTTTATTCAAAAAAATCTACCATAGAAATCAGAACCACTAGAATAGAATTCATTTTTTCAACTAAACCAAATATAGAATTTGGAATCTATATAATGAAATTCATGCCACATTTATCAATAACCCCTTTAAAATTATTTCTCCAATGTAAAAACTAAAGGTTAAATCTATGATTTTCTGTATATTGTACAGAAATATAAATTAACCAACTTTTTTTTTGTCTCTTTTTATTGTTATTTTTCTAATAATTAAAAAAACCAATATTTCACAATGATATTATGCACTTATAGGGTGTATTATTTTTATGAATATGATTTTTTTGAAAAGACCAACAAACTTCCCAATGTATTTAGTCTAGCTGTTATTAGAGTATCTTCAATAACTTATCTATTTCATTTTTTTTCTTCACACATAAGCATAAATACATATTATATGAAAAATAACCATCTGATAGATTGTCTACTCACCATTATCTATATGATGTGTTATCATTAATTGTTAACATTATCTATTTGATTGTCTATAAATAAACAATCACATAGAAAATGTTGACAATTAATTTAAAGATGAAAGATACTTTATAGTAATTATTTGATACATTTGTTCTTAATTTATTTTGAAAATAATACAATTTAAATTTAATGCACAATATGATAATTTATTTTACATGAAGCAAAACTACTAGAGATGCTGCTTATTACCGTTCTTGTTTGTTAATAAATACATTTTTTTAATAATTATAATCAAACAAGTTGGAGTATAACGTCAAAATAAAAAATGCGAGGAGTGAGGACCATATCCCTCCCCTATTTCGACAATCTTCTCTTCATTTATAGTTCCCTTTGTTTGTATTATGTATTGCATGTATATACGTATTTTATGGGCTTTCAACATTATGTGGTTAACAAATTTTCCAAATTAAATATTGTTAGTATACAAGGTATTGTTCCATTGAAAATGCAAACCATATATGTATGAAAAGATTTATGTTCTACTTTAATCAAATGGATTATATACAAAATTGGATGTAGTGGATGTTTATAACTAAAAAAAAGTATTGACTACCTAAACTAATTGGCAAAAGACACCATAAATTTTAAGGAGCATAATTATAATTTAGAAATTAGAAACTGTGGGTTTAATATTCAATTCTTGAGCGGAAGCACGTTGGTTCCACTTGGCTAAAGGACCTCCATTACTCACATGTTATAATAGAAGTTGACGACAATACTTTATTTGAGTCTCTTGTTAACCCGATGACGAGTTTTCTTACTTTTCTTTAATTA
This sequence comes from Euphorbia schlechtendalii, assembly GCA_949673415.1. Classification (NCBI taxonomy): domain Eukaryota; kingdom Viridiplantae; phylum Streptophyta; class Magnoliopsida; order Malpighiales; family Euphorbiaceae; genus Euphorbia; species Euphorbia schlechtendalii. The sequence goes on along the minus strand of CATIWQ010131949.1, from coordinate 9,165 downwards.
TATCATATTGTAAGCGTTTGATCTTTTTTTTTTTTTGTTCTTTTTGTTTAACCAAGTTAAACATGATGTCAATGTTTTAACCCACATTATTACTCATGCAACGTTTTTGAATGAGGTAATGAGATTTGATCTTTAGTATCACCTTGTTGTGTTGTCCATCTTTTATACGTCAATCCAATCATTCATTTTGATGAAAAAAAAGTGATTGTTATCATATTTAAACTTGTATAGAAACTAACAAAAATTTCAAGTTTGAAACAATTAATTAGTATAAATATTTTTATATTTCAAGTTTTTCTGTTTATTAAGAACTTTTTGCATATGATATTTGATTGATCGTAGCTTTATTTTTATTTTTTTCCATGAACTAATTTTTTTTCAAATTTTTATATCCCAAATTTTTAACACATTAAATCAGGTTGATCGGGACAGATTTTTATTTATTTGGAGTAATTAACATATCAGAGGGCAGTGTTTAGAAGGCACTAGGCACTAAGCGGGCGTTTAAAGTCTCCGGCGATTTAGGCGGGGATTAATCGTGTTAGAAATAGAGGATTACATGAATAAATCTGAAGTCGTAAAACACTTTCAGATTGAAATATTTAGCGTTTCTACGAAATACTTCAATCAGATAAAATCAAATTTTTTACAAGTACTTAGAATAAAAATTTGTTGTGAAAAGATGAAAAATGAATTGTATCTGTTTTTTGTCCACTGCTAGGATTTTATAGCTCGAAAAACCATGCAAAAATACATCTCTTTTTAAGAAATGTCAGGTTACGAAAATACTTGACTTTTCGAGGACAATAACAAGTTTTTTTGTCTAAATAACATGACTTTTCAGGGTAATAACAGAAAACTTTTCTGTTCAAGCTAATCTGGTAGCTTGACCTCACTCAAGGCGCTGCCCTTTGGAGCTCGCTAGGGGTTGCCGCCCCTGGACCTCGTTGTCGAGGGCGCTACTCCCGGACATTCAGTATTGTAATAGAACCCGAACAAACGTGCACTCTGCACTCTCTCAACCTGTCCGATGAAATATTATGACAACATTAGTCAACTATTCGATCCATTTATACTAAAATACTAACAAATCGGGGCCTAGTCGGGGGACTTGGTAGATTAATATTTTTAAATTTTTAATATTTATTAATGAATTCTAATAATAAATTTAGCTAACACGTAACAACATTTTTCTGTGATTTTACGACACTTTTCTAGGTTTTGGTGAAACTTTTCTAACATTTGACAACATTAGTTTGATCTTTGACAACACTTTTTCTGAATTTTAAAAACAATTTTTACCTTGATCGCCCGATCATATAAAATCGTGGTGATGTTGTAAAAATCTTCGTCCAGGCTGCCGCCTTTTCCGATTATTCTAATATATAACTCTTTCTTACTCTACATTTTTAGTTGATTAACAAGTAAAATTATTATATATTAACGTATTTTAAGCATAAAGGTCTCATTTTCGAACCTAAAATCCTTTGAAAAGTGCTAAAGAATATATGATAAAATAAATTGAAGATAAAACAATAAGAACAACATACTCTTGATCGAGTGAATTTACATATGATAGATATCCTTATACCATATTAATTAATAGTAAACAACAAACTTATCATGATTTAGCTCCATAATATCTAGTATAAAATTCTTTGCTGAGACCTTTGTTTTCCAGTTTTTTACCTAAAATTAAGTAAGAATATATTTTTATAAATTAATGAAAAAATCCAAACAAACCATCGGATAGGTGTGTAATTGTGTGCCTCATTTATAAAAATCATTCACTTGTTCTATTGTGAACAAGGCTAACTATATATAATTTAGCTACTCACCAAAAAAGATTTGTGTTATAAATAAAGCAAACCCTTTTTAGTGTCAATCATATTGATCTTAAAAAGTAAAAACATATCAAACTAATCGGGTTAGACCTAGTCAAATTAAATGTAAAGCAATTTCTAACTAAAAAGAAAATGTTACAAGTAGAACGACCACTAATCTATAATTAAGAGCCAAAAATATACCCGATACTTTTCCTAAAAATAGGCGAATATTGATCTTAGTGCAGAAAAAACAGTTTTTTTAAAATTTAACAATTGCTTTCTTCTTAGATTGCGAATTGTGGGCGACAAATTAACGAAAAAATGCACACGGAGAAAATCATGAGCTGCATCTACATCATGTGGTTTCTCAATTATATAGTGAAGAAAAATAATTAAATATTAAAAATACAAAAAAGGGAAATAATAAATAATTAAGGCGGATAAGGCTAAAATATGAAATACAGTTGGGCGTTGGAAGTAAGCATTTGTTTGATACTGTAACCTTCCATGGTCAGCTCGGATCCAGCACACCAATTTTTATTTATTTAATTTTTCTCTCAATAAATAACGCCAAAAAGGAATAATTTCTGATTTTCTATTGATTTAATTAAATAGAATCTTCTAAAAATTTTTGTTTTATCCACATCTTAGTTCAAAATTAAGAATAATCTTCATTAACTACTAAAATCATCAGCACTAATATAGAGGCTAAAGAGAAAAAAAAGAAATTATAGAGGCTAAATAATGATGGAAATATGGATATTTATGATTTAGCATTTAGTGTTTGTTCTGCTTCAAGTTTTCTACTTGTTACCATCAAAAGTTTAATTAATGACGTCTTGGTATTAATAAATAATATAAAAATTAGTGTTATTTTGAAATGAAGGGATTAGATGGAGGGGAGCAAGATTTATAACTAATGTATCTAAACGGATTTGTTTGCAGTTAAAACAAAGACAAACGGCGTAAAATTTAGCCTAAAAGCAAGAGTTTCGTTGGCCTTTTTTTTCACGTTTTTTTTTGGCTTTTACCCTTTTTTACTGGAGCAAAGGTGTGCGTTTTTATTCCCATTGGTCATCAGCTTATTTGTAATACAAAATGAGAAAATGGTGGCAGGCTACCCGTTTCCAAAGCTCCAATCTTTGAATTCAAGCCAAACACCAAAATTCACGCGATATATATACCCTCTTCCCAGAAGAGAGAGAAAGCAAAAGGAGGCGAAAGAGAGCTAGAGAGAGAAACAAAAGAGGCGATTTTTTTCCATTCTTCAACCCCCTTTATTGTCCCCTTCTATGATTCAAAATCATATAAGGAGGAATTTTATGGGTGGGTTTTGATTTTTAAACCGTAAAGTTTGCACCTTTGAGAAAACCTCTCTTCATCCTGTTCATCTTTGCCTGGTTTTGTCTTCAAATTTCTTGTTTTGATCATTAGTTGAGATGATTCAATGGTGGATGTCTGCTCTGCAATTAACGGAGCTATTTGTGAGCACTTTAGTGCATATGCTATATGGGTTTTACATTTTCAGTACAGCTGTAGCTGGTGATCTTTCAAATGCATTAAATGAATGGCTTTTGAAGCCTAATGCTAATATTGTGATGAAAGAGGATGAATCATCTCATGGGCTTTCTCAATCAAGTACAAATGCTAATGATCTTCCTCCTATTGTTTTGGTCCATGGAATTTTTGGATTTGGCAAAGGGGTCTGTAAATTTTTTTCTCAGTAATTTCATTTTCAAAGTGGGTTTTTGTTCTTTTTGTCTGATTTTTGTGGTTTTTTGGATTGGTTTAGAGATTGGGAGGTTTGTCTTATTTTGCTGGGGCTGAGAAGAGGGATGAGAAGGTTTTGGTGCCTGATTTGGGTTCATTAACTAGCATATATGATAGGTGGGTTACATTAAAGTTTGCAACTTTATGATCATTTATTGAGTTTCCAATTGGTAATTTGTGCTTCTAGATTTGGGTTTTGGTTGGATTTTGAAATAGATTTGGATTTCAGGGCAAGGGAGTTGTTCTATTACTTGAAAGGTGGGCAGGTTGATTATGGCGAAGAACACAGCAAAGCTTATGGACATTCTCAATTTGGACGGATTTATGAGCAAGGTAATTTATTTCTAACCTTTTTGTTGTTGAGAGGGAGAATTAGACCGGTCTTGAAGCTTATTTTACTTACTAAGCCTGGTCCGGCTCGGTAAAATCTGAAACTGTACATGGGCTAGACTTGTTTTTTTGTTTAAATACCTGAGTAGCCCAATTAACTAAAGTCGTACTATATTATAGAAATCAAGTAAATAATAAAAATTTGTATATTAAAATTTTGATGTAAAATTTATCTCTTTGTTTCTAGTTATGAAAAAATATTTAAGGCCCATAGACCAGGTTTGACCATGATCTCATGAGCCCAACTCAAACCGAAAATTCTAAAATGTAGGCTGGGTCAAGCCGTACTTGGGTTAGTATTTTTAATAAAAAAATTGAGCTTTGGCCGGACTGTGTATAGTACTTGTTGTAAAACAATAATAAAATAAATATATATTTGATTTCAGTTTTCTGTTTTAATTTGGAAACTGATGGAAAATTAGAGTTTGTCCCAATTGTGGGATTGCAGGGCATTATCCAGAGTGGGATGAAGAACATCCAATTCATTTTGTGGGGCATTCAGCCGGAGCACAGGTTGTTAGAGTACTGCAACAAATGCTTGCAGATAAGGTATATTTTATTTCATTTTTTGTCTATCCTTTGTTTGCAAAATATCAAATCAATTAAATGTATGTTCTTTTGAAACCCACTTGTTTTAATGTGTTGTTTTATATTTTTAGGCTTTTAAAGGGTATGAAAATACTAATGAGAATTGGGTATTAAGCCTCACTTCATTATCCGGGGCCTTCAATGGTACTACTAGAACCTACTTTGATGGGATGCAGTGAGTATCAACTTGACCTTTTCAATTTGAAATATTAAATTTATAATTTTAGGCACCTCAAATATGAGGATTTTGCACATTAATATCTTGATTTTACAATTTTACATACCAAGTCCTTCAACATTTGTGATTGAAGTTGTATTTTCTGGGGCGCTTGTGTTATTGCTCTCTGCGACACCATTACTGTTTTTCGATGTTTCTAAAAAATGCTCTCACATATTTTTTGGGAAAGCAGATGAAAAGCTCACCATTATTGATTTTTTTTATTTTACTCTACCAATTTTATGTGTCACCTAGGCATGAATTGTGACCATACATGTTAGACTGTAAAGTGGCTATTTCTTGCTCTAGAGTTAAAAAAAAAAAAAAAACTCATTTCTATGCATAGAGAAAGTTTAGCATTTTAAAGCCCCTCAAATTTGTAGGTTTTACCCGACAAGTCCTTGTTTTTGTAATTCCCAACATATTAAGTACATCAACTTTTATGAGTGTAATATTCTAATATTATTATATTAAAATGCTTGAGGCCATCTATTTTTGTCTCAATTCATTGGTGGGATTCAAATTTTCAGGCCTGAAGATGGAAAAACAATGAAACCAATAAGTCTGCTACAAATTCTAAGGCTAGGAGTAATAATATATGATTGGATAGACATACCATGGCTGAAATCTTACTACAACTTCGGATTTGACCATTTCAACATGTCAAGGAACAAAATTGGGATTTTGGGTCTTTTTAATTGCCTGTGGGGGCATTCTGGTCCATTTGCAACTGGAGACTGGATTCTTCCCGATCTTACAATCCAAGGCTCAATGGAACTCAATCAACATCTCCACACTTTCCCAAACACTTACTATTTCAGTTATGCTACAAAAAGGACAACTAAAGTACTTGGTTACACTGTCCCTTCCACCATTCTTGGAATTCATCCGCTGTTGTTCATTAGAGTGTTGCAGATGGCTCTTTGGAGTTTCCCTTCTGATGTTCCATCTCCTTATAAAGGATATAGGTATTTCTTTTTACATACAAACATTTGTTTATTTATGTTTCATTGTTGAACTAGTTCATGAGAAATTGAGGTTAAAGATACACTATTAAATATTCCAGCTTTTAGCTCGTTGAATCAATCAAGAGGGTGTCTATAATGTTTCTTAAAATTGAATTTTAAGCGGTTCATAAGCTGCTCACATGTATAAACCGGCTTATAAGTTAAAAAAGACTTTTATATCACGGTTTTGAAAACCGGACCGGACCAGCCGGTCGAACCGGGTCGGACCGGAACCGGCCACTGGTCCGGTCGGTTTTCACCCAGTTCAACATCTGGTCAAAGACCGGACTTTGACCGGTTGAACTGGCCGGTCGGATCCGTCGGTTGCTCCAACCGGTCGGTTCACTTATTCTTGTTCAAAATAATGTTTTTTAAATTTTTTGCAATAGGTAGGAATCGAACTCATGACCCTCAGCTTATTATTGTATTTCTTTTATAATATCTATATAAAATTTTTACTTAGTTTTAAATTATCTATTTACTTTATTTATTTAGTGTATTGTGTAAATAAATTCACCATACCTTATTTAAATAATATTTTTTTAATTTTTAAAAAATTCGGTTCGACCGCCGATTTAATCCGGTTGAACCTTAAATTCATGAACCACCCTCTTCACCGGTTCGATGACCGACCCGGTTCTGAAAACCATGTTTTATATAATTGCATATGCTTAAAAACTGTAAAATAAGTTAAGGAAATCAGTTTTATTTATAACTCGCTTATAAGTTGAGATGTTAGCCATATAAAATAATAAAGCAATTAGAAACTAGTTTGACCGGTTTATAAATATTGAGAAAAGTCATCAGATAAATTGGACACGTGATATACGATTAGTGGTTCATTTGGCGCAAAATTTTCGACTCCACCCTATTAGCTAATTGCTTGTCTATAATTTTTTAAGTTATCATTTTGGCTTATATCTTATTTACATTTTACCTTTTTGCCCTCCGGATGTGATTAAGTCGAAAGGGGCACGCGGTAAATGTGGCTCGGTTGAATATAACTATGTAAGACGAATGAAAAAAAGGCAACTTTAAAACAATGTGAGCTAAATGAATAATTGATTGGTAGAGTAGAGATCGAAAAGTCAAGTCAATTTTAAGTTGTGTCATTCTAGAGTAATAATGTAATATAACATAACGTATAATGACATGTTGAAGAGACAGAAGTTCATGTCGAGATGACTCGACTTTACTAGCCAGTTAACTCGAAGAGAAGAGACAATGATGTTTTTAAACGGAAAATTGAGCTAATTGATTTTGAAATTTGCAGGGATGAAGATTGGCTAGACAATGATGGAGCATTGAATACCATCTCATCAACACATCCTCGTCTCCCCATTGAACACCCTAGTCAATTCATTTTAAATGATTCCGATTGCCAAAATTTGCATCCCGGAATCTGGTTAGTTCTAACTCTTTGTCTCCTCTCTTTTCACAATTGTTCTTAGTTACTTATTTACTCTCATCCTATGATTCTGGATAGGGTGACAATGAACCGGGCCAGGATCCAAATTTCATCTTATTTTCACCATTTCGATGCTTAACCCGGTCTTGAAATGGTGGAAAAACGATGAAATTCAGGTCCAAATCTAGTCATTGCCATCCCTAGTTCCGTGTCATGAAACTGTTTCGAACCCTTGACCTTTACGTATAAGTCGTCTGGAAACCATGTCATGAGACTGTTTGACCTAAAAGTTGATAAGTAAGGCTAGGGATGGCAACGGATCCTGGACCCGGTCCGGATCCTTTTTTAGGATCTGAATCTTAATTTTATAGATCCGTCGGATCCGGATCCAAGAAAACGGATACGGATCCGGTTTCTGATTTTACAATGAAACCCGGATCCATAATTATAGATTAATTGTACTTTTTATTTATTATTTACCTCGAAAATATTGGATAGTTAATATTATTTGAGATCCACGTAAGTCCCATTGCATGAACGTAACTAAATGAGCATGTAAACTATTTAAAGTAAAGTGAAATGTACAAGTATGGAAGCTGAAACTAAGAATTTGATGTTAAATACATGGACTTGTTTTGGATCCGTATAGGATCTAAATCTTAAAATTATGGATCCAACGGATCCGGGTCGGATCCTGTCTATTACATTCAAACGGATCCGGATCGGGCTATATTATTCCTGACATTATGGACGCCATAGTTGTCAAAGGCGCGCAGAGCTTGCCCTGACGTCTGAATAGCTCCTCACATGCAAAAAGGCGCGCTTTAACAACTACGGTGGACATTATTCGGTTTTAAGAGGACAAAAATCACTAACACAAATAGGGACGGTTTTTTTTATTATGCGATGCAGGTATTACAAGATAGTGGAGGCGGATCACATATTTTTCATAGTGAATAGGGAAAGAGCAGGAGTTCAGTTTGATGTAATGTATGATACCATTTTTCAAAGATGCAGAAAACATGTTTTTAGGAAAACACCTCAAACTCTACCTAACCAATCTCCTTCACCGCTACTCACCATGTAAAGTAGAACACTAGCTACCACAAAAATGGAAATGAACATTTCTTGGTAACGCCAAATGTAACACGAGTTCAGATGAAAACAAAATGTTAGTTTTTGAGTTTCCGGGCTACGATGAGTGAACAACGTGAAAAAAAAACAAAAAATTTGAGTGATGGAGAGAGAATGAACACATTGCATTGAGAATTTCATACAAAATTAGATCCTTTTTTTTTGTGTAATTTATCATATTTGCAGTGGTATTTAATCTTTCCATTTTTTTTGTTGACTGTAAATGTTAAACCATTGTTGGTTGTATATCTTTAAGCTGGCTTCTTCACTCTTCGTTTACCTTTTTTTTTTTTTTTTGCCTTTTTTTTTCCTTTTAATGTTTTGCTCTATCTTATATATGGACGATGTTTCTAATTGTTTATAAAGAAGCCACGTTAGCTTATAAGCATTTTTCTGAAGTGTGGACGATGATAACTCATATTTTTACTATAATGTGGTTTATTTTTTGTGATCGTTTAAGTTAAATAAAATTTAAAAATTACCTATTATTCACAGTTTACACATCTTTTTTATTTGATTAGCGGCTTGCGCACTTAAATGTTGCTTACAAGTTAATCTTACCAAGTACTTCAATTTCTTATAAATTGCATATAAATGAGTGGTATGAAATACTTTAACTACTAGTTTTGTTTTTAAGTTGCACACGCAATGAGAGAACTTTCAATATTACAATTTTCTTTCTAATGGTGATCATGGAAAACTTTGTGAATTTATAAACATAATTCTCAATTCCTTCATCAAGTGCAAATAAAATCAACAATCACTGAACAATACTATAACATGCTTGGACTAGTTGGTCAGACCAATTTATCTAAAATTTGGAAA
>CATIWQ010131935.1:0-11058 GCA_949673415.1 Euphorbia schlechtendalii | reverse complement strand
TTGAGCTTTGTTAAGCGGGTAAAAGCTCTATCGAAGGCAGCGTCGCTACTGGAGCTACTAGAACTCATCCTAAATAAATAAGGAAACGTCAGATTGCAAATTCAACAGAGACACCGCCTCATGAAAATCCGCTTCCATGAGCGGGTCTTCCATGCGTGCCATAGCCCAAACCATCCTACAAGCCCAAACAGGGCCCCTAAACCCTATGAGATGCAATCTGACATCTAAAACTGTTTATTATCCTATGCGACCGCGTGTGGCGGTCCCACCAACAAAAAATAGCCGGAATACCCAAACGGAGGGATATTCCGGTGACATTTTTTAGTTTGAAGCATGCAAGCAATTATCGCAAACTAGGAGCAGTTACGAAACCTCAAAATGGCGTACACTAGCAGAAAGCATCACAAACACATAACGGCAGTTAAACCTAATTCGTGATTTTGGTATAAGTACGACAGCAAAAAGGTTTTCAGGGCACAAAGTAAAATCGGCGGCATGATAGCCAACAAATTTAAAGCGTTTAAAGATAGTTGAGAGCTTACTTGAAGGCTGGAGTGGAATAATCGCTGGATCAGAAGCAGTGGTAAAAATCGCCGAACTAGGTTGGATCTTCACAAAGGTACAAAAGAGAACTTTGCAGAGGAAAATTTCGCGGAAGCGAAAAGGAAAGCCAAAGAGACGCGTCCGTTTTTAAAGGTTTTGAATTTTGAAAGACATAGACAATTCTAGAAGGACGCGTGGCATACTTGGGTAGGTTAGTGTGATTTACGAATCGCCCCAACAGCTGGCAGCGGAATGATAATCGTCAAACTTTCAAAAATGGAGTCAATGTCATGATTGAGGCGGCGCAAGCTTTAAAAAGCTTCTTTAGCCTTGCGGGGGGGACTTCTGATATGAAGGTGTAAGACAACATCATCTCAAGAGAAGTAGCTGAAGACTCATCTTGTGAATCTTTTAGTTAGTTGTCCCGCCTCGAGTTGCCCGTCATCAACTTTTATGATCGCTTAGTCTCAAGTTTCGAGACTGCGTCATTTCTTGAGAGGTTGAGCCCGTCTCGAATATTTCATAACCAGAACATAAACAGGCGCTTCAATCCTCATCGAATGAGACAGTGGTCCCCGATCCAAAAGGAGTTATCATCTGCATAACTGCCCCTTAAAATCCAGCAACGGTTCCCCCTTTTTTAGGGATTGTGATTCTGAATGACTAATTCAAATTCATCCACGATTTGAGGAAAAAATATGCTTATAAAAGGAGAAAGAGGAGTCCATTACCAGGTTCCTAATCTGAATTCTTCCTCTCTAAAAAACTAGTCTCTATAATCGAAAACTCTATAATTCACTAACTTGAGCGTCGGAGGTTGCTAGGGGGATAAAAGCCCCGATCCTCTTTCCATTCATAATCTGTTTTGCAGGTTTAATCCCACATAGCGGATCCAACATTTCCTGAAGTTTCACGAAGGTCACACCAAAGACGTTGTGGGACTTTCACCTAATTAGATACATTAACCTTTTAGTCTTAAAAATAATCGTAACATTATTACTAACCCTAACATATATTTTTCTGTTTCTCATCTTACATTGTATCTCATCACCGCCCCACTATTTTAGGATTTTTAATTCTCAAAATCTTAGGCTCTTCGCCAAATATTGGATTCAACTTCTTCGGTGCCTATTGTCTATCCTCTCCTCTTGTTTAATTATTTTCTTTTCGGATTTTCCTTTAGTACCCAATTTTTCTAAGATGGCAGCTGATTACTCTCATTTCATACACATAAAAAAGGTATGTAGACAAAAACAATCTTTCTATATAATTTTTCTTAGATTTTCTTTAAATTTTGTAGATTCGTTTTGAACTCGAATCCATGATATCTCTTGAACATGGATATGGATCTAATTTTATGAAACCAATGAATTTGAACCGGATTTGAATCTTATACATGAAATATATATGGATTTGGATATACATGGATTCGACTCACACTCATCCCTATCATAACTCTTCCAATATCTCTTGTTTCTTCTTTGGTGCGCACTTTTACTTTCCGGGTCAAATACTAATTAATCCTTTTCTCTCCTTCCCCTTTTTAGCCCTTTTATTTTTTTTCCTAATTCTCTCTACAAACAAACAAGTTTTGAAAAATAATGCGACATTTCACCAATTTTGTTGATTGTGTAACTCACAACCCTACACTTGAAAAGTGGTGATGACAAAATTAAATCCTAATTACAAACATACAAGATTCGGTTCAAGAATTCACAAGAGAAAAATGTCATCGCTACTATATTTAAAAACATTCTTTTTTTAAGGAAAATAATTCAATCAATTTCGTGTTACATACACTATTCATCAATTTTATATGTAGATTGAATTGAATTATTTTCTTTCAAAACCCCAAAAAGAATGGGTCACCATGAAGTTCAATTTGATATACTAACTCATGTACATATATTGAGTTTAAAAAAGGAAGCAAATGAACAATCTTAGCCGCTCATACAAATGCAAAGGCTATGGAGATCCTCTTTCAAACTATACAGGTTGCCTAAAAGCAAAGCCTATGCTACAAAGGATAACACAATCTGTGTATGGATGAGATACCATAGAATACAATAAACACCTGTTTCCGCAATTTATGCAATACCAACATAGAGGCGGAAACAATCTAAGATCTACAATATACCAACACTAACCATCTAAGGAATTGTGATGCTGCTGATCGGTTTCTCCTGGTACTGCCGCAACTTGACGAACAAATTGTCCTTTGACTCTAGGCCGCTGCTCTGCTAGTTTCTTTCTACTCTCATAGCGAACCTGTGAACAACAATTTCATGAAAATAAAACATTAGAGACGACTTCTGCTGCAATATGACTGGTTATTATGATACAACGATGATAAATTTGTGCAAGGAATATGACAAATGCATTGAATTTGTCTCTAAACACCATATTCCCCTGAACTTCCCAAAATTCCAAAAAAAACCCCTGAAATTGCAAAACGATACCAATTTGCCCATCAATGTCAGTTGATTTGACTTTTCAAAATATAATTTTCCTGATTTTCTCTCTCCAATTAGATTCTAACATGTGGTATTGAGAGGGACCGTTCAAAAGATTATTTAAAACTTCTTAGGAAGAAAATGGTGTTTAAGACAAGTTCAGGGAGCTTTCCAAGGAAAAACGTCGAGTAGAATAGATACCTTTTTCTCGTAGCATCTATCTTTGCGCTTCATGCGGAATTTATTCAGAGCTGCTTCTCTTTCAATAGATCGGTGATTGTTATGCAAAATACCATCTTCGTTCCTCTCAAAATTGCTATTACTCCCAGATGTGCTTTTGTAGCCAATGTTAAGTTGACTTGCACCATTGTTGCATAAGCTACTGGTGGTGCTCTGATCAGTGGTAGGAGAAATATGTTCTCTATCCTCCAATGGTTCAACCTTGTGGTCTTGCTTTTCGAGAAATCGATGCGAGTCATTAGCAGATTTACAAAGATGCTCATAAAGTTTTTCGGAATTACTTCTCCAAGTTGATTGATAAAACGGATTCACTTCAGGGTTGGACCCGTAGCTGGTGCATAGATTATTTAAGCTAAGACCATTAGATGAATTTTTTATTGCAATTACTCTTTGTTGGGGATATGAAGTTGCAATATTGGACTCTCTAGCGTAACCATTGGCCAGAGAGATTATACTTCTATCGGTACTTTTTTCAACCGATTTAACAGGGAATTTTTCAACCGAATTGGCTTCGAGTTCTTTCTGATTAGTAACGATCGCCATTGTTAGATGTCCATGTTGGAATGGCCTTCCAGTATATCTGCATAACGCATCATACTGTATATAAAAAGATCCATCAACCAGTCCAAACTGAGAAAATTATCACTGGGAATATTTTCATGGAATTCATTGATCCTAAAATTCTTCATATTTTATGTTTTAATGCATCAATCACCCTTAAACTTGTCCAAAAAGTCAGTTGTTACCCTGAACTTCCAAATGTTCTAGAACCCTCGGAACTTGCAAAAACTGCACTTGTTTTATGACACGTGTCAGATTATGAATGGGGAGAAAAATCAGAAAAATGACATTTTTATAAAGTCAAACCAGCCTGAGGAGTTAAAACAAGGTCAGGGGTATCTGACACATTTGAAAACTTAGGATGGGAAGTGACTATTTTGGACAAGTTCAGGGGCTGATAGATGCAGTAGGCCAATACTGATTAGAAAAAACATAACACAAATACACCAGAAGATTCCAACTAACAACAAATATTATGTTTCTAGCTCAAATTGAAGAAACAATCTATGAATGAAACATACCGCGAAAATGCTGAAGCATTAGACTGTCTGAGAGTACATTTTTGTTCGGTGCTTTGAATCTCAAATTCACTTGGGCCGCTTCTTGTTAGGCAAAGATCCACGTGTGACGGAAATTCAAACTTGCTCTGGGCAGTACCCATAGAAAGATTGCGACAGGCAGATGTTCCCATGAAGTCAATAGCTTCTCTAGGACAACTGCCTGGAACATTATTGATATTACCAGCTTCCAGTCTGTGGCTCTCTGGTTTAGCATCATCATCCACAAACACCCTATTTGTAGCCTGAAACTGGAAGGCAGCTGCTGATCCTAATTAAAATAAAGTTAGTTTTTGAAGAAAAGCGTAACGATGGCCAAATACATACTTAGCCCCTTGAACTTTATCATATGCCAGCCTCAACCCCCCTGTCACCTTCTGATTGGAGAGAGAGAAAAAGAAATTTTACACCTTTTAAAAAGTCAAACCAATCACAAGGAGACAGGTGGCTTTTGCTAAGTTTAGGTGGTAGGAACTACTTTTCAAAGCTGAAGATGGCATATTATAAAAAATGTTAGGTTCAGAGGGTTAAGTATGCGTTTAGCCATATAATAATTACCAAATTTCTAAATATAATTTTATAGATGTTTTACCCTCAGCCTCATTTTCATGCAATGCCGATTTATGACCAAAGCGCCCTTCATAATTCTGCTTGTTTGTGTCATTTGATGGCAGTTTTCCCCTTACTGGTTGCAAACTCTCATGCATATTTTCCACATGGGTACTCTCGCCTTCTGCATCGGGCTTTGTACAAGAGCTCTGAAACAAACAGCAATATGCAGTTTATATAAACTTGAACTGGAACATAAATCCTTTCAACCAGAATGACATTCACAAAAAGTATGTCTTCGATAACTGTATACTTCTATAATGACTGTAGAGCATTTTCTGAATAATTTAAGTAAATAAACCACTCATACAGCTAACAAAATATTGACTATGTTTGTCGCTCATTCAATTTTCAATGCAAACAGTTATCACAATATATCAGAGCCGAATATTTTAAAACATCGAACTTTCAATTACAGAAATGAGGAAACAATTCAGGTATAACATAAAATAAGTATCATTTGATTTTAATGTAATCATAGCCATATCAAGAACCAAAACAAAGCATTTCAAACTGATTATACAACACAGAGCAAAGAACCAACCTGAGCATCACTTCCTTTCTCAATGCATTCTTTATTGTTCTGAATAAGAGCTAGGTCGCGACTTGAATGAATACTGGCAGTATTATTTTCTGATGTCGCCTCAACTTTATCCTGTCCAACACTTTCATCATGGGGGCTATTCACTCCAGCAAGAGCCTATTTGAACCCACAGTAAATAATTAAGAATTTGTTAGAATGTAACACCCATAACTTTCAAATTTCAACTAATACATCGAGGCTGAGTACATCGGGAGCCCCCTGAACTTGTCCGTAAACGCCATTTTCCGCCATGAACATTCAAAAGTTCTAAATAACACCCTGAACTTGTAAAAAGTGCACCAATTTGCCCCCCCAATGCCACATATCAGAATCTGAAATGTCAAAACAACCAAAAGCTGACAGGTGGCATTGAGGTGGCAAAGGAAAACTGGTGCACTATATTTGCAAGTTTAGGGGGTTATTTACAACTCTTGAAAGTTCAGGGAGTTATTTAGAACTCTTGAAAGTTCAGGGGGTAAATTGTGTTTAGGGACAAGTTGAGGAGGCTCCTGATGCATTAAGCCATAAACAAAGATAAAAA
This sequence comes from Euphorbia schlechtendalii, assembly GCA_949673415.1. NCBI lineage: Eukaryota > Viridiplantae > Streptophyta > Magnoliopsida > Malpighiales > Euphorbiaceae > Euphorbia > Euphorbia schlechtendalii. Next base: position 4,971 of record CATIWQ010131935.1, on the reverse strand, counting down.
CTTTCAAAGTGTACAGAACAGGCATACTGTTTTTCTTCTCCATACATGCTGCCATAAATTTTTTAGTTCATTTCTTCTTATAGGCTTGACAAGATAGTCAGCAGCACCCCGCAACATGCATTTATAAACTGTGCTAATTGAATCATGTGAAGACATCACTGCCAAATCCCAAAATAAAAATGTTAATATACATTTCTACAATGAAGGAGAAAAATGAAATAATTCCTGTTTTTTATTCTTACTTATAACTGGTATTCGTTTACAAATCTCATGCTCCATAATAAGAGTTAGGAGGGCGTATCCAGAAATTGAAGGTAAATCCACTTCAGTCAAAATGAGATCTATATTGTTTGGTCTTCCTTTTATAAGCTCCCATGCCTTTAAGCCATCAGAAACAGCTGCAACTGCTTGAATAGAGAACGAAGTTAATCTCCATTTATAGCATACTTTCTGAAAATCCAGCTTGAAGCAAAGCTAGAGATTCCAGGGATTCATATTCATACTTAAATTTCAAAATGGTTTCAGAGGTAATTAACCAAAATTGACACGGATTGTTCAATTAAAGTAATATATCTTCTATCAGTATATTCAAGAACCAAGTCAACTTAAGTTACAGCCAAATTCTATGTTTCGAAACTGGAGCAAGTCTAGATTGGAGATGACTCCGGCCTTTTCTCCTTTGTCTTATAAAATTTCATTTTCATATCAGTTATAAACCTTAGACATAGTGCATTAAAGGAAAGAAGAGTCTTTTCTCAGCCACCTCCACAACAAAAAGCATATTTATTGCCAAACAAAGTGTCCAAGTTTCAAACATAGTACTTGAAATGCGAAGATAATAATTCCTCTATTAGCAATTGCAATCCCTAAATCTCATGTAAAGCATATTTATTGCAAAAAGAAGGTTCGAAAATGCCATTCAAAATTGGACAAACCACATAGCGAATAAGAAAAATCATATTTCTCGGCAAGCAAAAAAATTCATCCCTAACCGTGTTAAACGAAAGGAAAAAATTTCAAAAATTACTAGCCAAACTGAAAAATCCAATTTAACATCTCTAGAAGATCAATAGAATAAAACTTAGCAATTCAAAGCAATACAAGTAGCAGAACAAAATTAGAATGTTATATAAACAATAAACTCCACCGAAAGCTAAATGGAATCAATTTGGATTGAAACCGCTAAGAAAACGTTGAATTAACTACGCAACAACCAAACTCACCAAACAAAGATACATATCAGAGAAATAAAAATTGACCTTTGTAGCTACATTTCCTAAGAAGAGCAGCTATAATTTGCCTAGTAGAATCATCAGCTTCAACCAACAAAATCCTCGATGCCATCGTTGGAATCGATTTCTCCCATCGAACCATCAATCCACTAGAATCGCTTCTTTTTCTCCTTTTAACTGTACAGCTGGGTGAAATCTCCTCAATTTCATCATCTATCTGTTTCCTCTTCTTATCATCCTCTATATTACCCACTTCCTCATAGCTACTGATCACCACTTCTCCCATTGATCTTCTCAAACTATCTGCAATTTTCTTGAAAAAACTAAAATATCCGTCTGAAGGAATAGTTCAAGAAATAAATATCTTGAATAAAAATCCCGACCCCCTAAAATTCGACGGACATGATATAAAGGCAATTTGCATCTAACGGTTCAAAACACTTGATTTCAACAAGTAGGCAAAATATCTCGATACTTCATTTGTGTGGGGTCCACGTTTTGCCACGTCATTAATTTTTAATCTATCCGGAATGGCCACTATACTGAAGAATAAAGGGCATTGGTTGGTTGAAATTCTATGATAATTTGGTGGTGTACATTTAAAGGCTTAAAAAGGTTGAATAAATTACTATTAAGTTAGATATTTTGTGATATTTCTGATTGTTTCTTGGTTGATAACAGTCTAGAGATATTATATGTATATTGTTTACTTCGTTGATATTTGTTAGATATTTTATGTTAGGGTTATATTAATGAAACTGCTAGACCGTATGGATCATATTTTGACAAGTGGTTTTGCATTATAAAAAAGCCTAATGCATTTTAAACTCTCTCAATTTGTCCTTAAATTTCATATTTCCCTGAATTTTAAAATGTTCTCAATGTCCCCTGAACTTATCTAAATGTTATCAATTTTCCCCTGAACTTATCTAAATGTTATCAATTTTCCCCTGAACTTGTCTAAACGTTCTCAATGCACCCCAGAACTTATCTAAACGTTTTCAATTTCCCCCTAAACTTTGAAATGTTCTCAATGCCTCATGAACTTGTCTAAACGTTCTCCAACACCCCCTCAATCCAACGTTACAAGTTGCGTTAGTAGACCAACAAACATGAGCGCGTTAATGAAAAAAATTATTTAAAAAAATTAAAAAAGAAATAGATATCTCGATGTTAATATTCTAACGTTACAAAAGTCCAAATCCCTAAATCGTTCTTTAGATAGAGGGGGTGATGGAGTGCGGTTTAGACAAGTTCAGGGGGAAATTGAGAACGTTTGGACAAGTTCAGAGGGGCCTTGAGAATATTTCAAAGTTCAGGGGGAAATTGAGAACGTTTAGATAAGTTCAGGGGGGCATTGAGAACTTTTAGACAAGTTCAAGGGAACATTGAGAACATTTCAAAGTTCAGGGGAGAATATGAAACTTTAGGGACAAGTTGAGGGGGTTCAAGATGCATTAAGTCTTATAAAAAAGAATTCACATGGAGTAATTTGTTGTGTGGCTTTGATTTGGATAACATGTTTGCAAGTAAGCTTTCCTCCTTATACATGGCTCATATGGTGTAATATGTCTTATATTAGGGTTAAAAGAACTTTGAAATCTTTTTAACTATTTTAACTTTCAATTTTTTAAAGGGCAACAACTTGCACAAAAAAATTTCCAAATTAATTTAGGGTAAAGTTTGGTCATTTACAAATTATCTCATTTTTAAATTTCACGGCCATTACTAACACAAATTCTCTAGTATGATTTAACATGCGCATGGCATGTTTTCTATTTATTTTTGTGTTTTATTTGACAATGTTGTTATAGATATTTTTGTTCTTCTTATTTTTATTTCGAAACATCATTCATTGTAATATACTTTTTTTTAAAAAAAATTCAACTATTCGATATTTATACAATCTCTTAGAAACCTAGAAGAAAGTTGGTTTAAATCTTATATTTCATTGTATGTTTATTCAATCTATTAAAATTCTAGTAAAAACCTAATATATGTCTTATATTTCGTTGAAAGTTTGTTTCATCTCACAAGGCTTAAGTTTCTAACGGGTCTCTACCATGTTTCTATTAGGTTTCTAACATATTTCTACTAGGTTTGTAATAGTTTTGTATCGACTTTTACCATGTTTCAACTAGTTTTCTACTAGGTTTTTAGTAGGTTTCTTACTAGAATTATAAAGAATTTAAAAAACCCCAAAAAGGATTATAATATATGTAAGATAAGTGCAAAGCGTTTGTCTGAAAAACACAATCTGTTAGGAATCTATTAGAAACATGATAAATTGGTTAATAATAAATAGCTCTAATGAGTCCTAATATCAATAAAAATGTGTAAAAAGGATTTCTCATTGTATAATGATGAATCTAACAGAAATCTAACTAGATTTTAATATATGTAAGGTAAATGCAAAGTGTTTGTCGAAAAAACACAATCTATTAGATACATAGTAAAATGTTACTAAGTAGTTTAAATGAGTCATAAAAATCAATAAAAATGTATGAAAGGAAATTACTCATAGAATTTTTAATAATCCACCAAAAATCTAACTAGATTCTAATATATGTAAGGTAAATTCAAAGGGTTTGTTTAAAAAAATATAATATGTTAGAAATCTATTAGAAACATAGTAAAAGATTAATAAATGCACATAAATTATAAAGAATATAGCAAAGAATCTAGCTGAATTCTAATAAAAGTTCAGGGAAACTAATATAATTCTAATAGATGTTAGATACAAATACGTATTGTTTCTAAATTCTTAGAAATTTGTTGTAATCTACTACAAATAACTATGATGATTCTTGAATGTCAACGGGTTATATAACATATTAGGCATCAAAATAGATGTCTAGTAGATTCCTATTACATGTTTCTCATCATTATTTAAAAAAATGAACACCACACTGCAGTATTTATTCTTATTTATATCAAGAATCAAAATTGTAAAACTATGTTATTTTGTCTCATTTTTGTTTAAAAAACAAAAATCATCACTTGGCTCCCTTATTCACACAAACATTGCAACATAAAACTAAACTTCATCCTTCTTTTTCAAGTGGCTTTTATTCTTTGTTTTCTTAGCATCCCTTATAAATCTAATCTGTTGTCCACGTACTTAGCAAAAAAGAAAAAGAAACAGTTGGAAATATACTAGAAACTCAATATAAATATGTTAACTAATAGATTGTTGAACGCAATGCGGAAGCGGATCGAATTCAGAGAAAACTAGCCAGAAATCGCAAATCGTTCTATAGCATTGCAAGACTAAGTAAACAGCATAAACAGTGACTTACAGCGTAAACAGTAAACTGACGATAAAGAAAACACACAGTTTAACGTGGTTTCCGAAATCCGTTTTACGGGATTCCGACTATTCCACGGGGAAAGGCACTCCGGCAACGCTTTATTGATCACAAATAAAGAATGTACAGCCAGCAAGTCCAATTACAACACAATATCGCACTTCTCTCAAGAACTCAACAGGATTTACGAAGTCAGCAAGATCCTGTACAGATGAGAAGAGCCAAGAATAGATAATTGAGTACAAACAAGATTTATAGAGCCTAAGCCTTAAAGAATCGAACAAGAAGAAGAGATTAAAGCCAGTGAACCCAAGAGGAACGCCAAGAATCCTCTTCACAGAATCTTTCTCTACTCAGCAGACATTACTTAGCATCAAAACACTCAGCACACTATACTCAGTTTCTCAAATATGATATGATGATTGTTCTCT
>CATIWQ010131934.1:0-32937 GCA_949673415.1 Euphorbia schlechtendalii | reverse complement strand
CTTTTTGCAAAAAAAAATTAAGAATATACTATAATAAAATGGAAAACAGTTTGAAATCTTAAAAAAATGGAAAGCAGTTCGAAACAGTTCTACGTGGGGAGTTGGCTGAAGAAGTTTTTATGAAACAACCACAAGGTTTTTATCAACCCTAATTATCCTCATCATGTGTGCCGATTAAAGAAATTTCTTTACGGGCAGAAGTAAGCTCCCTGCACTTGGAATCAATGTCTTACATCTGCTCTTCTTAAAATTGGATTTCAAGCTTCTAGGTCTGATACTTCATTATTCTTTTTTCTTACTTCAGAGATTGATTTGTTATTATTGGGAAATAATGCTTCTTCCATTCAACATATTATTTCTAAATTACAACAAAGTTTTAAAATCAAATACTTGGTTAAATTGAAATATTTTTTTGGGTATTGAAGCATCATGGAAGACGGATGGTTTGATTCTTCATTATCAAAATACATTACAGATTATTATTGGGAAATAATGCTTCTTCCATTCAACATATTATTTCTCAATTACAACAAAGTTTTAACATCAAATACTTGGTTAAGTTGTAATATTTTTTTGGGTATTGAAGCATCATGGAAGAGGGATGTTTTGATTCTTCATAATCAAAATACATTACAGATTTATTAGCTAAGGCTGACATGGAGACTTGTCGTGTAATTTCCACTCTAGTTAATACCGCTGAAGAACTCTCTTTGACTGATGGGAAGTTTTTTTACGATCCTACTCTTTATCGGTTTATTGTTGGGGGCTTACAATATCTTACTTTTACAAGATCTGATATTACCTTTACAGTTAATAGGGTGTCCTAATTTATGCATTCACCTAATTTACTGCATTGAGGATCTATTAAACGCATTCTTCGAAACTTGCGTGGCACTTTTACTTTGGGTATTTAGTTTTCTAAGTGTCGACCAACATTATGTGGTTATAGTGATTCAGATTGGGGTGGTGATGTTAGTGATCGGAAGTCCACTGCATGTTATGTCATGTATATTGGTTTTAATCCGGTGTCTTGGTTATGTCGAAAACAAAAATCAATTTTCCAATCATACACTGAAGCGAAATATCGGGCTTTTACTGCTTCTCTTGCTTTTGAATTACAAATGATCACAAATTTTACTTCAAGAAATTGGATTTTCACAAGTTCAATCACATGTTATGATTGTGACAATATAAGTGCCACTTATCTCACTGTAATTCATATCTTTCAAAGTAGAAGTACGCATATAGAAGTTGATTTTCACTTCATCTGTGATCGTGTTTCTCGCGGAGTTTCAAGTACGTTATTTGTGTACAACTGACCAGGTTGTTGATATCTTCACAAAGGGGTTATCAAAGTCTCGTTTTCGATATCTAACTGACAAGTTGATCATTACAAGGCCTGCTCATATTGAGGGAGCGTGTAAAGATAACAATCCTTGCACTTCAAGGAATCTTATTTAAATAGGATTGTACCTATTTAGGAGTCAATATTTATTATTATTTAGGATTCTATTGTTGTATCGTAATTATACTTGACTTCTTTTGTATCTCTTGTATCTGTATATAATTTACGTTTCATCAATACAATAAATCAAGCCTTTTACATTATTTCAATATCCACTCCACATACATTCTAAAACCTCGACCATTCATCGTCGGCCAACTCCAAATTCCTGTTCACTTCAGCCCACTGTTGATTGCCATGGTAATCGTCTTTCCACTGCTTGTTTAGCCGTCACTCCTTTCTTCTCCACTGCTGATTTCTCGAAACCTCGTCGACCTTTTTCACCGAAGATGGCGTAGATGTCAGCACTGCCAATAACCCTCGGGTGATTTGGACTCACTTTCGCATGTTTTTTATTAGGTTGAGAGATTTCGTTTTTGCAAAATCAGTTGATCTTAAATTTTAGGGATTTGATTTGGATTAAATGTTTGAACTTATATGGGGAGAAAGAATAAAACGTTGACCTGACCTTTGGCTTCTACCGTATTAAAAAAATTGAGTTACCAAAATACCCTTTGCAACATCACTTGTTTCAACAGTGTTAGTAAAAAATCATTCGTTTGTTGACGTTTGTAAAAACATGCATGCTTTTGCAATATAAAATTCCACAAGAACTTTTTTTTTGCAAAACAATGAAGGCACATGGCATGTTTTTGAAGTTTACCTAAATATAAATTAAAAACGCAAAATAAGTCTTAAACGTATCTGACTATAAATTTTAAATATTCGCTTTAATGGACGGCCCTTTGAAATGAAAGTTGATAAATACTTGTGACCAATATCTTAGTCTAGTGATCAAGCCGGAATTTGTGATTTCTATAGGTCTCAAATTCTCGTCGCATCTGAGATGGATGGAGATTTTCTTTCAAGTTAACGTAAATGCAATAATGCAAATTAAAAAAAAATTACTAAATATTTGTACCAATTTTAATCTTAAATCCCAAACTGCTCATTGACGTAATTTTTAGAAAAATAAAAAATTGTTAATTATCATTGACTTAGTGTATGTTTTGCTACCTAACTTTACATATATTTAGGTCAATTGTCGCTCTGAACTTTCACTTGTTGTACGTTATTCCTTGAACTTGTTAACGGGCACCAGTTTATAATTTGAACGCCAAATGACAGCGTTAAATCAAAAGTTGAAGTATTAGCAGCAAATTTTAGTCTAGGATGGCACTAGAATTCTCAAATTTATGGGACATAACATGCATTATGCCATTTTCATTTATTCAATTATGAGCAAAGTAATATATATAGTGCATGGCATATGTGGAGATTAATCAAGATAGTAATTGAATATGCAATGTTGCAAGGCGGAATTTCAAAAGTTAAAATTAACCCTAAAGGATCTCCTAAGCATGCCATGATTGATATAATCTAAGTTGAAACGTTCCATAGATGCCAATAGGTTTGTAAAACTCATAAAAGAAACCTGGTATCTAAGTTTAGAACATTAACAGTTGATGCTTGCTTCTCTCTCTTTTGGATGCGGCGTTTCCTTAGAGCAATTCGGCAGAACTCCGTTAGCACTAGCCTCCAAACTAAGATGGCCTCTACGATTGATCCACACGGATCTTCACCGGCCAAAATCTCCGCTGAGGTAGAACTCGTTGGTAGACAGCAGATGCTAGACCGCTCGAAGACTAACAGAAAATATTAACTGAGAAGGCCCACTTCAAAATCAAAAGATCCTTCTAAAGAATTCTTCGTCGCTTGGAGAAATTCATGGAGGATCTCGCAAAATCTCGTGAAAAAAAGATATCAAACTCGAAGAGAAAGGCTTAGCTAAAGTACGAAATAAGGAGGAAAGGGGATGCCTATTTATAGGGAGAGAGGAGTGAAAAACTCCCCTCATTTAACAATGTGAGATGTGATTATTTCCCATCCCACAAAACCGGGTCAGTCTCACGGGTCCCTAGGACCTGCGGGCTGACTCGCGCCTCCTTACCACAAGGCAAGCCCTAATGGGCTTGCCTTGTGCTACAAGCCGGGCTTGCTAGCGCACGCTTACTGGCCTACGCGGAAGGCCCACGCAAGCGCTGCCATGGGCAGCGCTTGCAGGCCTACTGTGTGCTTGCTAGCGGCCTGCGAGCTTTTCAGCTCGCAGGGCAACCGCGTAGGCCTCACTCCGAACAACTCGTGTTCATTTAGGGCCCACTCGAAACGGGAAAAATTCACTAGCTCCTCTCCGTTCAATTTTCCCAATTTTCTCCTTTAATCCTTTTAATTATTAATTTGGTCTAACCAATTAATAATTCTTCTAACGAATTCGATAAAACAAATATACTCGACATAGACCTAGTCTATAGGTTCTTTACTTAGTCTAGTAAAGATCCAAAGTGTGTGACCTCATAGGATCCCGAAGTATAAAGTCGCTAGAGGTTAACCTAAACTTGGCTTCCCATCCGGGAACTTTTAGGCTCAGTGTTTTAGACCGATATGGATTCCGACAACTCTAGACTATCAAATGGGCTTTCTAACAAAGGCGTATGATCCCCCAATACTCGGAACTTCACATGCCCGTGACTTGATCCATTTTTGCAGTAGTAACCAATACAATACACTCATTCCATCAGGTTAAGTACCATCTAGTTTATTGAGCTCGGATTAAGTGTTAGCTCATGTAATAGCCGTAGCTATCCTCGAATTAGACTTGTTCACGAAGAACACCACTCGTTATAATGTATCATGATTGACTAGAAACCCGTTCTATCAATCTTATACTCTAATAAGAGATTGATGAGTGTGTCTTTTCAATAAGAGGCCCTAAGGCACATCTCCCATTATATCACTATATCAGGAGCGATGGATCTTATCTTGACTACTCGGCTTACCAACATGTGATCATCACTATACCCGTAATCACCCGTGTCATCTTGATCACTAGGGTATGAATAAGTATGACCCGAAGTATAACAACTCCTACATAAGGTAACGAGTATCTCAAGTCTGAGGATACTTGTATTGATACTGCAATAAGACATGACACCAACACATGGATATAATTATTTCCGAGTGTCTGTCTTATAGCGGCATCCAATGTGTTACCCGAATACATTCATATGTTAACTCAAGGTACCACCTTTAGCTCATGAGATCGACTGTTTAGATCTAATCCAAGGAATAAGCCTACACATGCTAGTCTGTCTGCTTTATTGATGTCCAATCTCAATGAAAATATATATAGGGATATCTAGACTATTCATAGTAACACGCATGTGCAGTTCTCACATCACATAGCTCCCACTATGTCCTCGCACTTTTACGCTATGAAGTAGTCATGGAATTTGTCTTATCAATGCGCATATATATAATACTATACATATATAATACTAGCAAGATACATAAATAAATAAAATCACTGATAATTAACAAAGATGTCTTTATTATTAATAATAATACATAATTGTTTGTATATTATAACTAATTAAGATATATCGCCCTAATTACTTTTAGAGAATACATTATGTCTAACAATATGTTCACTAATGTAACAAGTATAATGAAGATTAGTATAATTGACGTGTAAAATTGCAAGTTAAGAGGAATCCACCTTGAGTCAACAAAGTAACAACATAAAGCCTCAAATGGTTCTAGAATAAATTTATAAATATATAACATTGAAATACATTGAATTGAATAAAAAATAAGTTGAAAACAACATAAAATTAATTTGAAGTATGTGAATCACTTGCAACACATATTCTTCACAAGGTTATGGAATTGAAATTGCGCAAGTGAATTGTGTTGGGCAAGTTGGGTTTACACCCCATTTTTAACGCAAACCCAAAGATTGTATACGATTTGAGGTGAGTTTAACTTCAACGTATTTAAGCTTAGTTTGCTTGTTTTTAACAAGTCTGGGCCAAATTCTAGCTCGTATCATAGCAAGTTGAGATGAATTTTTGATTTGTTTGCTTAATTTTTTATGAGCACAAGTCGAATTTGAAGCTTGAAATATTAGTTTGAGTTCAACTCTTTTAAGTAACTTGCTTATTAGAAACGCACTTAAACAACTCATTAGTTTGTTTGCATACAACTCTTTCATTTTTTTTATAAAATCATCTATTTTGTTCATGAAATTAAAAATAATTTTAGTGTAACAAATAAATTAAGCTTTGTTCAAATAATATCAAATTTAATAATCATATAAAGTTAGATACTTGGAAATATATTTTAGTCATTACATATTAAAAATAATAAAAATATTCGAATCAACAAAACATGAATAAAATGATAAATAGATGAAAAGATCAACATTAAAATTTCAAATTTACATATCAAATAATCATTTAATCATTATTAAAATTTTGATTTTAATAAGTATAAATTATGGGTTAATTCATAAACGGCTAGTTCACGAATTTATTCACAAACCTTTAATCGAGCATTCTCACAATTTTTGAGCTGAATATTGGTTAGCTCAAGCTTGGCTATTTTACAAACCAAGCCTACATGATTTCATTGAGCTTTTATTAATTGTATCAATCCAAAACCAATCGATCAACGCTTTAAAACTTTGGTCGGTCATTCTCAAATTCGACCTGTAACCTATAAATGAATTTTTTAATATTCAAGTGGATAAGAAACAAACAAACAAACTATTTAATAGAAATATATATGTCTAAATCTTACATATTGTTATACTTTTAATTGATTTCTTTAATATCCAGTAAAATTTATCGTTATTAAATTTGAAAGTCTAATATAAAAAGATCACAATAAATATTAAATATAATTTATAAATATATATTAAATAAAGTTATTATTCATTATACATATGTATATAGGCAAAAGTTAAATTCAGTTCTTTAAATTTCGAGTTATAAAGTAAAAAAATAAAGACCTTATGCATTTGGATCCACTTAAACACCAATTTATCCTTTGAACTTTTAAAAGTTCAAAATAATTCATGAACTTGTATAGAATGCATCAGTTGCCTCTTAATACCACGTGCTGGCTTCTGACCCCTAACAAAAATGAAATATTCGAAACGTAAAATCAATCAGAAACTTACACCAATTCAGCAAAAAAAAAGGATAAACTAAAAAAGCATATCCTGTGATTTGACTGTCTTGCAAAAAGATCATTGTGGATTTTTTTCAAAATGGTGCTTATTATTTCAAAAGTTAGGAAAAACATGATTTTCAATTTAAAATAACGTTATAAAATGAGGTAATTTTGTCTATTTAAACTGAAATTTTGGAGCATAGTTAACAATAATAAAATACACATTAGTGATAAAATTTAGATTTTTTTAGAAGTTAAGTATTTTTTTCAGTTAAAATGTGATTGTAACTTTAAAAATCATAATAAAATGAATAATTTTTGAAAATAACTAAAATTTTAATGAATAATTATTAAATAATATTGTTATTCTATAACAATGTTAAATTTATTAAAACACCTTCGAGAACATATTATTTTGAACGAGAAATTACTTTTTCTTTGATTTGTAAATTTTTAAAATCACAAACGCTATTATATAAAAAAATAATTCCACGATAACCACCACGGTACCTGAACCAAACAAAATATGTTTGGGCCGGGTACCCGATATGCATAGCACAAATGCAGTGGAAGATAAATCGAATAGGATCCTCAAAAGGATTCGAATCCTAGTCAAACTACTCAGACAATGCCAAACGGCGTCGTACTTAAACCTAAAATACGGAAGCTGCTAATGCCCTCTTTCCTTTCTTTCCTCGCCGCTCATATCTCTCATCTTTCTCTCTCTTGCTCACTCCCAATCTAACAAGAAGCAGCTTTCATTCTCATTAACTTCATCGTTTGTTTTTGGTTATTATACGGTGTTTGCTGGGTTGTATTTGTGAAAATCACTTCCAAATTCCAACTCGGCTTCTTTTGTGCATCAGTGAGTTGTTTGGATTGGGGATAAATCGGTTACGCCTTTCTAGATTGGAGTTTTGAAGATCGGTACCAGAATAGTATTCAGCTTCTTCTATTCATTGGTGAGTGGTGTTTCTTTTGTAATTTTTTTTCACTTAAATCTTATTTCGTACTTCTAATGTTTGTTTTCGCTGATTTCTGTTGGCCGGCTTGCAATCCTTTCTTCGTATGATCTGCTTTCGGATCTGCTCTTTCTCTGGTCAGATCTCTATATCTGGTATGTTTTTGTATCATTCTCCAGCTTTCTTTTGCGGTGAATTTGTCAATTCTTAGCTTAATTCCATCTTTTGTTTTTGCTCTTTTCCTCTCTCACTTTTCAGAATTCCTATTTTTTTGGGTTAAATTTGCTTTAGTTTTCTTCAATTGCTTATGCTTTCTGTTAAAAGGTCGTTGACTCCAGATATATAGATATTTTGAGCAAAAGGAATGTATTTTTGTCCGATCAATCCAATTTCATGTGTTATGTTTGCACTGTTTTTTTTTTCCAATACTTTATACTCTTTTCATCAATTTTCAGTCTATTCTTATATATATTTTTAATCAACTGTTGCAGTTTGAAATGGCCAGTCACGACCTTATGGACACATGAATTGTTACAGTTGGAAATGGTTAGTCCCAGAATATCTGGGTGGAACCCTGAGATGGCCAATCCCGGAGTTGGGAATAAGTTTGTGTCTGTGAATTTGAATAAATCATATGGGCAGCAACAGTATCACCAGCATCATTATAATAGTCAGCATCATTCAAACTCTTATGGTTCAACCCGCAATAACCGCCCTTTTGGAAGTGGAGGGATGGTGGTGCTTTCCCGACCACGTAGCTCGCAGAAGGCTTCAGGGTCGAAGCTTTCTGTTCCACCCCCCTTGAATCTACCCTCATTGAGGAAGGAGCATGAGAAGTTTGATTCAACAGGATCAGGCACAGGGCCTGCAGGTGGAGGTCTTGGGGGTGGGCCCCGCCCTAGTTCCTCTGGTGTGGGCTGGACCAAGCCAGCTGCTATTGCCATACATGAAAAGGAAGTCAGTGATGATAGTCCAGTGGATGACTCTAGTAATGCTCATGTTGCTAATCAGGGATTGTCAGTTGTTAATGGGGTTAGTAAAGGGGGTGGTAGCAGTTTGTATACTCCGCCTTCATCTAGGACAGTGGCTCCTGCAGTTTCCGTACCTTCCCGTGGTCACTCAGTGATGGAGAAAGCCGCAGTTTTTAGGGGTGAGGATTTCCCGTCTTTGCAGGCTTCTTTGCCTGTCAATTCTGGGCCAGAGAAAAAGCAGAAGGATGGTTTGAATCAGAAACAGAAGCAGTTGCTGACTGAGGAGTTGGCTAATGAACAGGGGATCGCTCTCCGTACGAGTGCACCTGTTGACATGCGTCCCCAATCGCAATCAGAAAATCACATTGGCAGTGGGTTGCGGGAAATTGGTACTGAAACTTATGGTTCTCTCATGTCTTGGAAACATCGGAAGCAGGAAGACTTACTTCCAGGACCATTGCCATTAATGCGGTTAAATCCCAGGTCAGATTGGGCAGATGATGAGCGTGACACAGGACTTAGTTTGACAGACCGAGGGAGAGATTATGGCTTTTCCAAGCATGACACTTACTTAGACGTTGAATTTGATTTTCCAAGGCCTAGCGTTTTACCTCATAAGCCTGGTCATTATCTCTTCGACAGGCGAGGACAACGAGACAATGAAACTGGAAATATTTCTTCCAGTGAAGTCACCAAGGTGGATAATTACGGGAGAGATATTAAATTGCCCAGTAGAGAGGGCTTGGTCGGAAACTCATGGAGAGTTCCTTCACCTCTATCTAGTGATAGATATGGTGTCCAAGATGCTGGGAATGGGAAAAAAGGCATTGTTGCGCTGTCATCTAGCCTGAATAAAGAAGCAACCAAGGAGAACAAGCTCACGCAGTCACCTTTTCGAGACAATTCCCAGGATGCTGGAAGGAGGGATGTTGGGCATGCACCGGAAGGGAGGCAGCCTTGGAATAACAAGATGGACTCTTTTGACAACCGAGGGCCTAAATGGAACAATAGAGAGCATTTTGGTAATGAACAATACAAATACAGAGGCAGTATGCAACAGAATAGCTCACCAATGAAAGCATCATTTTCTTTGGGTGGTAGAGGGCCTCCAATTAATGATCCGATATTGAACTTTGGTAGGGATAGAAGGTCATATTCAAAGAGTGAAAAACCTTATTTGGAGGACCCCTTCATGAAGGATTATGGCTCTGCTCCTTTTGATGGTAGAGATCCCCTTTCTGGCCCTTTAGTTGGAATTTTGAAGAAAAAGAAAGATGTGTTCAAACAAACTGATTTTCATGACCCTGTAAGGGAATCTTTTGAAGCCGAACTTGAGGAAGTTCAAAAAATGCAAGAACAGCAGCGGCAGAGAATGAATGAAGAACAAGCAAGATCAATGGAGCTGGCTCAGAGGGAGGAGGAAGAGAGGATGCGGCTAGCCAAGGAACAAAGCGAACAACAGAGAAGGTTGGAAGAAGAGAGATTAGAAACAATGCGGAGAGCTGAACAAGAGAGGTTGGAATCCATGCGCAGAGCTGAAGAACATAGGATTGCTAGGGAAGAGGAGAAACACAGATTGCATATGGAGGAGGAGAGGAGGAAACAGGCTGCTAAGCAAAAGCTTTTGGAATTAGAGGAAAGGATTGCAAGAAGAAACGCTGAAGGAGAAAGGAGTGGTGTTAGTAGTTCTTCTGGTGTTATAAATGAGAAAATGCCATGCATGCTATCAGAAAAGATTGTTTCCGGGGTGGCAGAAGTGGGTGATTGGGAAGATAGTGAGAGGATGGTTGAAAGGATCACAACTTCAGCGTCATCAGATTCTTCAGGCATAAATAGACCTGTTGAGATGGGCTCCGGACCTCACTTCCATAGAGATGGACCTTCTTCCTTCTTAGATAGAGGCAAAGTGGGTAATTCATGGAAGAGAGATGAATATGAAAATGGGAACGGCTCAACCTTTTTTCAACAGGACCTGGAGAATGGCCATGGCAGTCCAGGAAGAACACATTCTAGGAAAGAGTTCTACGGCAGACCGGGACTTGTTCCTCCAAGGATTTATCATACAGGGGGTGGAGATCCTTATGGTAGAAGAATGAACATTGATTCTGAATTTCATGAGAATCTTACCGAGAGGTTTGATGATGTTGGATGGCCACATAGTCGATCTCGAGGCAATCCTTGTCCTCCAAACTATGAAAGGATGTATCAAAATCCAGATGCTGATGGGCTTTATTCGTTTGGGAGGTCTCGGTATTCCCTGAAGCAGCCCCGTGTCCTCCCACCCCCAGTGAATTCTATGCTCAGAAATCCCTACAGAGCCAATATTGACAGTCCCGGCCCATCAACTTTTACAGGACGTGATATGCCTTATAATCTTGGCCCAAGAAATGAGTCTTCCATGCAGGCTATGTTAGACAGCAGCCACCAAGAGAATGTCGGACTTGCTGAAAGAATTGATGCCGTGCAAGAGCATACTTTGAATGAAGCATACAAGCTGGAGAGGAACCCAGGAAGATGTGATTCTCAGTCATCACTATCTGTTTCAAGCCCCCCTTATTCTCCTGCTCACGTTTCACATGATGACTTGGATGAATCTTCAGATTCTCAGGCATTATCAGGTGATGAGGGAAAAGATGTTTCCTTGTTGGGAAAAAGGGATGAACATGAAAACTCACCTACTCGAACAGAGAATGAGAATTTGATGAGTGGCTCAAGTGTTGTCTGTACTGGTGATGATGATGAATGGGCGATTGAAAATGATCAAGGGTTGCAGGAACAAGAAGAATATGATGTGGAAGCAGAAGGTTATGAAGAGGAAGATGAAGTGCATGATGTAGATGATAATGCTAACCTGACCCAGGATTTTGAAGATATGCTTATAGAGGAGAAATCTGACATAATTGAGAATTTGGTCCTGGGCTTCAACGAGGGTGTAGAAGTTGGAATGCCGAATGACGAGTTTGAAAGAAGCTTAAAGAATGAAGAAGAAACCAAATTCGTGGCTCAGCAAATATCTGTTGAAGAGCAAGGGTTACTCGAAGGAATGAAAGGCGATGGACAAACACACCAATCTGTGGATTCTACTATAAAGAGTACTGAAAATTCTTGCAGAATTTCCCAGGAAAATGAGAAGGCCCTGCGAGATTTAGCGATTCAACATAAAAATGTATCTCAAACATCTTCAGCTTCTGAATTTACAGGGGATAGTTCTACCCCATCAGGACAGACTGCTAATATGTCAGGTGCTCCTGTTCTTGGTCAGCCTGAGGTACCGGTTAAGCTACAGTTTGGGCTGTTCTCAGGTCCTTCTCTCGTACCATCACCAGTTCCAGCCATACAGATCGGTTCAATACAGATGCCTCTTCATCTTCACACTCCTCACATGCACCCTTCTCAATCTCCTCTCGTTCAGTTTGGTCAGCTAAGGTATGCATCTCCTGTTTCACAGGGTATATTGCCATTGGCTCCCCTGCCAGTGTCTTTCATGCAGCCCAATGTTCCAAATAATTTTCCTCTGAATCAGAATGGAGGTTCTCTGCCTACTCAATCTGGTACAGATAACTCTTCTGTTTCAGTTGATAACCAATCAAGTGTTCTTCCAAGAAACTTTGATTTATCTCATCAAGCTTCAAAAGAGCAAAATTCTTTACTGCCACGAGAAAGTGCGAACATTGCCGTGAAGACGCAGCTACAAGGAGAAATATCTGGTAAGGAAGATGTCAGTTATAAGACCGAAGCAGGTGCCCAAGCTAAAGATTCTGTAAGAAAACATTTCAAAGGCTCTACTAAAGAATGGGAAGGCCAGCCTCACAATGGGGCGATGTCACACCAGTCTAGATTTAAGGAAAAAGATCCAAGTGTATCGAAGGGCCGAGGAATGATATCAGGTGGAAGAGGGAGAAGGTATGCGTTTGCTATAAAAAATTCTGGCTCAAAATCATCTTCGAATGCGAATGAAAATTCTCGGCAGGATTCTAGTGGATTCCTCAGACCTCGTCGTCAACGGACTGAATTTCGAGTTCGGGAAAGTTCAGATAGGAGGCAGCCTGCTATGATTGTTTCATCTGGTCCTCGTGGGGTTGATGTTAGGTCCAATAACAGTGGTAGGGTATCTGGTGCAAAAAACATGTCTACGAGAGTCGTCATTCCCAATCGACAATTAAAACAGACAATTGATCAAGAAGGCTTGAATTCTCGTCCTGTTGGTTCAAGGGAATTAGATTCTGGAATTAAGTTTGAAAAGGGTGATGAAAAAGATTCTTTGAGAAAGAATCAGATTATTTCATTCTCTGGAGAGGATGTGGATGCACCTCTGCAAAGTGGAGTTGTGCGTGTTTTCGAGCAACCTGGCATAGAAGCTCCTAGTGATGATGATGATTTTATTGAGGTGAGGTCAAAGAGGCAAATGCTAAATGATCGTCGGGAACAGAGGGAGAAAGAAATTAAGGCAAAGTCTCGGGTTTTGAAGGTTCGTCTGAATTTAGAATTATATGTAGTTGTTTTCTTTTGTAGGAAATAAATGTTGTTCAGCAACTAATGCGCCAGGGTATGCTAAAATTTGTTTGGATTTAAAAGAAAGAACACATAATACTGAACCTGAAACACTAACAAAAATGGTGGATTTTGAAATAGCTTCTAATTTTGTTTTATTCTTAACTCAAAATCAGTTATTTTCCAAGTTCATCTTTAGAAAAGAAAATATAAAATCACTTAATCGTACATGATGGCGACAAACAACTAATAAGATATTTCACCCATAATTTCATCTGTTGGCATATTTGTCTCTTAAATGTTAAATCAAGTTTAAAGAATTTTCTATCATTTGACCTTTGATCTTTGGATGATGGTTTTTCTTTACATTTTTAAACTAGTTTTAGTTACGACTTACATTTTAACTTTAAACTAGCATATTGGCTCGGTTCATTGTAATATATGAATGCTGTTCAATCACATTTACTTTTGTTGATGCCAGTTTCCACGAAAGCATCGTTCTACCTCTCAAAGTAACTACGTGTCTGTTACGTCAAATAAGATCCCTTTATCAGTAGGAGCTGAAGTATCTAACAGTGTTCACTCTGACTATGTTGGCTCTGATGGGCATGGCATACCCCATGTTGAATTGTCTGCTGGTTTTAGTTCTCCTGTGATGTCCCAACATTTGCCTCCAATCGGAACACCTTCTCTGAAAACTGATGTCCAGGCAGATACGAGATCCCAGGCGATCAAGTAAGTTTTTTCAAATAACTTGTCTTGGTGCAGCTGTCTGTTAGATCCAGATTTTCATATATTTATCCTACAGGTCCTTCCAGCCAGTCTCCCTACCCGTTGTATCAGGTGGTGGAAAGAATCTTGCCACAGGTTTAATGTTCGAGAGCAAACACAAGATTTTAGATAATGCCGAAGGAACTTTGGGTGCTTGGAGTAATTCCCTGATGAACCAACAGGTATGTGTTGGCTAGAATGTAATTGAGTTATTTAAATCACTCAGCCAGTCAGTTGTTATGTTTCCCTTTCAAATTTTTGTATTACTAATTCCTTATAAGATGAAATAATGATTATGTTGCAGTTAAGGAAGTGTGAAAATTTATTGTGATTAGTGAGTCTTATGGCTTGTGTTTCAGTGTATTGTTTTTATTTTTATTTTTAGTTTGTTGGAATGGCGCACTTTTTGACATTTCAGTCTAAATTAATCTCTAATTATCTGCCGCTTTTGTAGCTGCTTTTCTTTTTATAACAGTTGTGTCTGAACACCACACTTAATGGTATAGGTATGTTCATTCATCATGGAAGGTTTCATATATGCATCTCACACACTACTTGTTTCTACTCTTCAGTGATCCATCTTAGTCTCTGATTCTTATTATGTTTTTTCCTTGCTTGATTTTGCACCTTTGATATATCAACTTAATCCAATTTTCATCAGGCTTAGTGGAATTGGCATGTTTATTTGTTGTCTAGAATTTCATATTTGTATCTCACCTTGTTTGCTTCAACTCTGGAAAGGGGATTATGTTTGCATTTCAATTTGTATAGTTTCTTGTGTTGGAAAACCTTTTTTGTTTTTGTTGGAGGAAAGTTACAGAGGAAATGTATGCTAGAGCTCCTGCTAACTATGTTGCTGATAGCTTTCGAACTGCAGAAAGGTTAAAGAGAATTAGCAAGCTGATAAATGTTATTCTATTGTTCCAGCTCTGCTTTATATATATGGGTTATTTAATGATATATATGAAAGCTCATTGATTTAATGCTTGCCTTGCACCACATGTCATTCTGTTCTAATGTTAAATTTTCAGTCAACTGAGTGACTTGTTTTTATTTCATGTGGTAGGTTATGGCTCTAACCCAGAGTCAACTTGATGAGGCAATGAAGCCTGCATTTGATTCAAATTCATCTGTTGGAGATCCTTCTAAATCAGCTGGCGACTCCAATTTGCCTTCTTCATCCATCTTGGTTAAGGAGAAGCCGTTTTCTTCTGCTGCAAGCCCAATCAATTCATTGCTCGCAGGGGAAAAAATTCAGTTTGGTAGGCATACTTTTATCTTCATCATAATTTTTAAAATTCTCATTTGATTATCTTTGATATATTTTCTTCTCTCTTTGCAGGCGCCGTCACATCCCCGACAATTCTCCCTCCTAGCAGCCGTGCTCTTTGTCAAGGGATAGGGCCTCCAGGCTCATGCCGACCTGATGCTCAAATCTCTCACAATCTCAGTGCAGCTGAAAATGACTGCTCTCTTTTCTTCGAAAAAGAAAAACAGTCAAATGAATCTTGCGCGCATCTGGTAGACTGCGAGGCAGAGGTGGAGGCAGAAGCAGCTGCATCAGCCATCGCTGTCGCAGCCATCAGTAATGATGAGGTCATTGATAAACAGAAGGTGGACATTGATTCTATAACAGAAGGTGGTTATTTTATTTCACGTGCAACCTTTTAAGAGATTTGTGCTTCTATTTTTGTGTAGAATTTTAAATAGCTTCATTGTGTGTAATATTGTGGTAGCAGGTGCATCTGGAGACCAACAGTTATCAAGTGAAACAAGAGCTGAAGAGTCTCTAAGTGTTGCTCTACCTGCCGATCTTTCTGTGGAGACGCCGCCAATCTCGTTCTGGCCTCCTGTGCCCAGCCCCCATAATTCTTCGAGTCAAATGCTTTCTCACGTCCCTAGGGGTTCGCCTTCTCATTTCCCTTTCTATGAGATGAACTCAATGTTGGGGGGTCCCGTCTTTGCGTTCGGGCCGCACGATGAGTCAGCATCCCCCCAGTCCCAATCCCAGAAGAGTAATAATAATGCATCAGTATCAGGCGGTGGTTCACTAGGAACCTGGCAACATCATGCTGGTGTGGATTCCTTCTATGGCCCCCCTGCTGGCTTCTCTGGCCCTTTCATCAGTCCTTCACCTGGAAGCATTCCAGGCGTTCAGGGCCCGCCACACATGGTTGTGTATAACCATTTTGCCCCTGTTGGACAGTTTGGCCAAGTTGGATTAAGTTTCATGGGCGCCACATACATGCCATCTGGGAAGCAACCTGATTGGAAGCATAACCCTCAATCCTCCACCATAGAAGGGGACATTAATAATTTGAATATGATTTCTGCTCAGCGAAACCCTGCAAATATGCCAGCTCATCTTGCCCCTGGTTCACCTCTACTGCCCATGCCGATTTTCGATGTTTCGCCTTTTCAGGTAAATCTTAGGTTTCGAATGCAATGTTGATACTTATCTGGATAGTTGACTCTATTGTAGTGTTTGATTATATTATTATTAATATTATAATTGTTTTTAGTCGACTGCTGACATGTCGGTTCAAGCTCAATGGTCGCATGTTCCTTCAACAACTCTTCAATCTGTTCCCTTGACAGAAAGCAGCACGCTACGTTCTCAGTTTAACCACCATGGGCATACTCTCGACAAACCATTGGCTAACAATAGGTTTTCAGATTCTAGAGCAGCCACGTCATCATCTGACAACAACAAAAACCAGAATTTCGCTACAGCTGCTGATGCAACAACATTGCCTGATGAACTTGGGCTGGTAGACGAAACCTCGAGCTCTACAGATGATGCTGTTTTGCAGAATGGCAATGGAAACAACGACAACAACAATGCAAATTCCGGTTTCAAGACCCAGCCTCAAAAGAATGCCAATGCACGGCATTACGGGAATTCGTCAGGGTATGGGTACCAAAGAGGAGGTGGCTTTTCTCAGAAGAGAAACTCAGGGGGAGAATGGTCCCACCGCAGAATGGGGTATCAGGCACGAAATCAACCTTTGGGTTCAGACAAGAACTTTCCTCCTTCAAAGCTGAAGCAGATTTATGTTGCTAAACAGACTGCTACTACTGCTACAGGTGGCGCGTCTTCTACTTCATGAAGATGATATTTGCTGAGATACCATGAGTTGCACACTTTGCTAATTTAGTAAGGACATTCCTCTGATGGGAAATTTTGATTTTGTGCTTGGAAGATTTATAGCAAGTTTGTAGTTATTGGAATTTGGAACTGTAATCTGATACTAATTAAGTTATCATAATCTGTTGTTCTGGTTTGGCGCCCCTGCCATTTTTTCTCCCTAGTTTCTTTTGCTGAGAATTTATTGCTTATATTTTGCTTCTTTTTGTTCACTCTGGTTTTCAGATTTCATGTTTGTGTCATTTAACATTTTACTTTTCAAGTAATCGTGCTTTGTGTGAAGAGTTCTGATTACTGCTTCAGAATTCTGGATAATTTGAGCAAAAATTGCTTATTTCAGTTAAAAATTTTGAGCTTCTCTTTCGGGGATACTTTGGTTTGTGATTGGCATCTGTGTTTGTAATTAGGATTGATGCCCTTCACTTGGTCTGAACTATTATGGAAATTTGATATTTAATGAATTTATGGAATCACTAGAATTTCCTTTGAAGTTGGTAACTTGAAAAAACTTCGACTATATCAATGCCCATTAACTCAGTTTCACTTTCATCTCTCCTTTGTACCTTCAATTCTTTTTCCAAGTCGATTAATCTTCTCATTTCATGCGCATCATTGCAAACTTTTCCTTCTCTTATGTTACTTAAAGTTTCTCTTACACCAGCAAAATGGTCACAAAGCATTTTATTTTTGAAGATTTGACGACCTATATACCTTTTAACTTTTCTTCCATTGTACTTATAAATTAAAAACAAACGAAGATGGAAACAGAGAAAAAAACACATTAATGTCGATCCCAATCCACAGTGAATAGAAGAGAAGTTGTAATAACTCCATAACTATGCCCATGCAACACCTATGTTGACACAGTAACTACAGATATTCTCGGGAAACCTTGTATATGCCTTCAAAGAGAACGAGCAAGAATGAAAATATGACTTTTGATCTGTTATTATTTAAGATATCATTTAGTAAAGTTTTATATAGAAAATTAATAACTAATTATTATTGGGTTTTACTTTGTTTGCTATTTTTAAAAGAATTTATGACTCGATTAGTTGTATAAATATTTGACTCAATAAAAAAAATTCCTTTTTCTTGTTTTCTTCGTATGTTTCTCCAATACCAACGACGCTGTGATTAAAGGGAAATTTTAATGTCCCTTAAAATTTAGGGGAAAATTGATCATTATTCCAAATTTTCCGATTTTTTATGCGTTCATTTGAAAACGTAATGCTAACAAGATTGTAATAAAATTAAAGAGATGAACATGAACCATTGAAGGTCATCTTTATTGATTCCATGAGAAGATCAATTGCATGCATTATATTCATACCAAACAACTCCTTAAAAATTTATACCGCATCATCTCCCTCCCTGTCAAACAATAGTTCTCAAGCACGACCGTTGAGTTGAGTCACTTGACATCATTACAGCAGTTAACCAGTCTTATTCAGGACCATGCCAGATCTATTCATCGGACAAATATCTAAATCATGGGAAAATCGAACACATATAAAATAAGAGATGAGATACATACTGTTTGAATTGGGTGAAATCTAGTTAAGGATATCAATCTACAAATTCATGTATATATATAAAAACAAAAAATGATGGGTTGACATTACAGGTAATTAGCAGATAAGAAACTAATCAAGGCTTAGTTTTTTTTTTGTTGTTACTACCTTTTGCGCTTAGATTTGAGAGAAGTAACAGAATGAGAACTGGAATGCCAGTTTCTCTTCCTTTGATTTATAAACCAATTGTTTATCTGCTTTAGCTGCAATCCCGTTTCCTCTACCAGTTTTGCCTTATCATCTTCCTGCAAAATTGCATCTGACCAAATCAGCTTAATCTGAAAATTGAAAATGAAGAAGAGCAAGTGGTTAGTTACCGTTGGGTAAGGCCACTTGGAGTGTTGCTGCCACCAGTTCTTGAGCACAGAAGTAGTGTCAGCCGGAAGTTTTCCGGCCCTTCTTTTCCTTAATATCTCCTCTCTCACATCTTCGATTCTTGATTTGAATCCCTGCTTTAATTCGATCTTGAGTTCTTGTCTAACTCTTTCCATTAAGGATCTTTCGGATTCGGTTGGAAGAAGGGAACCGAATCCCAGAAGGTCAGGAGCGTCGCCACTGGAGTGATCGAAAGAGTAATCCATTTGAAGATCATCTTCATCATCCGACATTGTAGCTCCTGTGCCTTCTCCTAGACTTACTCCTGCACCGATTTACACGCGCCATGCTTTTGTAAGTACCGTGAAAAGTCAGACCAATCAAAAGATGACAATATCATTGACCCGTAATTTAGGAACAATATGAAAGATGGTTTTAATTCTTGTAGCTATATTGTTTGGTTAAATAGCAACACTTGTTATGTAGTACATGCTTTAAGTCTACGAGGCACACGTGTGCGAGGTAGTTATGATTAAACATATTCTATCAGCTTAAGTTTTGTACGCCAAACAAATCCATTACAAGGAGTCTTGCTCAAGAGCAATTGGTGCATTTCCTAGGCATAGTGGTCTGAGTCAAAACTGCTAAGAATTTCAGAAAGCGTTATAAGCCTGCCTTGATAATGCTGATGCACACATTGCTGTTCCCTAAACCAATTAGCTCCTGACAGGTGTGTTCAAAAACTGAACCTAATCGATGTAACCGAGATGAATTTTATTCTCTCTAACCAGAAGTTGACATGTGATATTAAAGGGGGGCAAACTGGTGAATTCTTGCAAAGTTGAGGGGGTAACTGATCATTTTACAAGTTGAAGATAACATTCAACGTTTGGAGCTAAGTTGAGGGGTAACGATGCTTAAAAAAATCTGTATCTAACAAATATAAATTAGAATTCCTAATATTTCTAAAAGTCTACATTTTGATGGAACTTTGTTTGTGATATGCCAATTTGATATAGCAACAACAAACAATTTGTTTATCAATCACTACTTATATTTTGATTTTTCTACTGATTGACGATAGTTACTTGTGAATTTTGAAACAGATAAAGCACTAAAGTAATTGAAGAGAAAAGGACAGGAAATACTCCAAGATGTACATGTTCATCAAACTTCAAATAATCGTTCGAACCGATCAAATTCATTTAGTTCGGTTACTTTTTAAAATTTGGTTTGATTCGATTCATATTTTTTATGTTATTCGGTTGTCGATTTATTCAGTTCGTTTATTCAATTGAACCAACCGATAAATACCCCTAAGAGCATCTTATAGTAGCTTGTGGATTCCAAGTCTAGGTGGCATGCGAAATAGAAGTTTTTCTTGATGATGTGACAATAGTCTTAAAAATAGATAGTAGATTTGTCTATTTCATTTTAGATAGTATTTATTGTAGACAATGTCCATTTGATTGTCAACATCTAGACAATCAAATAGACATTGTCTACAATAAATGATGACACATAGGTGCCACATCATGCAGGGAAGATGGACTAAACAAGCTACTAAAGATGCATTTTCAAATTGATTGTCTATTCCTTCCTATGTGTCAAGACAATTTATGAAATACACAAGCTACTAAAAATGCTCTAACGCTTGAACTCAGTAGGATTTTAAATTTGTTTTTTTGTTATAAACAATAACTATTTACACAGGGATGTCAACAGGTCGGGTTCGGTATGGGTAGTACAACCTCCATTTCGCACCCAATGCTTTTCGGATGCGGGGTTCGGGGATTCCCCATTTAGTGTTTTGGGGATTTTTTCACACCCATTCCGCATCCGCACGGGTATTGGGTAGTCCCCGCCCAACAATAAAATTTCAAGTAATGAAATTTAACAAATACAAACATTTTTCATTTTCATATTATAATGGTAAACCGTAACTATTGAAAAAAAATATCATTTAAAATAATATTTTAAGCACCCACTAATTAGGGAATAAATAACATAGTTGATATTTTTTTAGAGAATAAAATATTTAATAGCGGGTATTTTCACAGGGATTTATTCGGGGGCGGGTTGGGGATCCCCACCGGGTGGGTATGGCTCTACCCAAATCCGCCCACCTTTCCAACCGGACGATATAGTTTTCCCCATTTCCATCCATGAGGGTGAAAATTTTTGAGTTTTCCCCCAAAACTATTGGTTCGGATACCACAAGTTTCGAATTATCCGTATGATTCTAATACTATGTAAAATATTCGTATATATACCTGAACTGTACCCAATGAGACTAGGATTGATTAGTACTTGGATGATGATGATGATATGATGATGATGATGATGATGATGATGATGATAATAATAATAATAATAATAATAATAATAATAATAATAATAATAATAATAATAATAATAATAATAATAATAATAATAATAATACAAATATCACAATCAGTAAATAATTTCAATCAAAATCAGGGTTGTTGGGGCTACCACAGGCGGTGGTGGAACCGTGGAGATGGCCACCACCGAACTAACTAACAATCCTCCAACCATCAATTACTAATATAAATTATACATGTAATTGGTAGGTCCCTAACCTAATCCTGTTTTATTAATTTGCACCCACCTCCTTCATATATCTCTCAAATTCATTATCTACATGGTTAAACACCCAACTAATTACTCATTAAAATAATAATTCCTTAATGAACAAATATTCTTAACTTCTTGTTCTTGCAATCTAATTTCCCAAAATAATGTTGCTAAATATAACTAATGGTGTCATATATAGGATAAAAACACAAGACAACGTATATAGCCGGATTATGTTTGCAATTGTTTTAGTGTGGGAATTCACAGCCTTAACAGTAATTTTGTACTAATCCCACAAAAAACTAAGAACTATTACTTTTTCACACCTTACAATGAACAGAAACATGATTAAAGTGGTTTTTTAAATTTAAGGTTTGAGATTAGAGACAAACCAGTGAGAGCCTGTAAAGTATTTTCAATTTCTCTGCAGGCCATAACAGCTTCAACAGCATGGACTCTAACATGTTGTTGAAGTTGGTCTCTGAAACCACACAATACTATCAAATACTGAGCCTGCAAATTAAACAATCATCCACATGTCAAAACATGAAAAGATCCAAACTTTTCCCAAAAAATGGAAAATAAGGAGAAAAAAAAATCATGGGTATTTCACAAAATAAAAAACCCACCAAGAAATTGTCTAGCTCTTGCCTCTCACGAGGAGAGAGAGAAAGGGCATTTTGAGAAGCATAAGAGCTGAGAATATGGTGAGACTGTGATAATTGAGCATCAATAAGAGGCAAGTGATCTATTGGTGTAGCAACTCTGAGACAACACACATGGGCTGCTAATAACTGTTCATATAAAGGATGAGCAGCTATCTCCGCCTTGAGTTGGTGGATCAGCCCATCTCCGGCCACCGACATAGAAACTTCTACTCCGCTACCACTCCCCATCGTCCCCAAATTAGCTTCTTGCATTTGTGTTTTGAATTTTAATTGATTTGGGCAAAGTTTTTGTGTATAATATAAAGCAGAAACCAAAAAAAGGGTCTACATTAAAGAGCTTTTGGACCACAAAGAAAACACCTCTGTGTGATACAGTGATTAATTGTTTGTCTGAGATAGAAAATGAAAGAAAGAACAGTGCTTTTTGTAATTGGTGTAAGAGAGAAAGAAAGAACGAGGCAAAATATTGGGATCTGAAACACGAAAAATAAGCTGTACAAATGCTGATATATTATTACAAACAGAAGCAAGCATAAAATAGAAGAAGAGAGAGGAAAAATTGAAACTTTTTAGAGGGAGAAAGAAGAGCTGACAAATTTAATTACTTTTTTGCTTCTTTTTGTTCCATTTCTTGGGATTTGTTAAGGCATAATTATAGATACTTTTGTTTGGTATGCTAATGATATTATTATCTAGGTTTATCAGAAGAAATAAATTTGGATTAGGTAGTGATAAACTGATAATCTTGGGTTATCAGAATATTTAGATTCTTAAATTTGGTTAACAATTATTTTAATTAACCACTAAATGAGACACTTCAATGTATAACACCCTTAATTAAATGGAAAGGGATTTAAATTTAGCAAAAGTTCATTTTTATTTGGATGAGCAAAAGCTGAGGAAAACCAACTTTTTGGGGGTAATAAGTCTATATCAACTGCTGCCAACTATCTATCTTTCCAATCTTAAAACAATATGCTATCATCCTCTTGTGTGTGAAAATTTAATCTTTCCTACCTAATTTAATATTATTCGAGTTATAATATACTTAATTTGTTTCACATTAATATAATATACTTATTACAATTTTGTAAAATAATTCTTAATCCAACTTATCAGTTTTCTGACATCATGAGTATACATCTTAATGTCTCGCATTCACATTTTTTTTGAACTATTTGCAATCTTAGACAATCATCCTGTTCAACTATTTATAAGCTTTAACATTTTTCAATCAGAGCAAATATGAGCATCTATAACCCATGATCATACCATCTTGATTGATATTTTCTCATTTTTTTTTTCAACATGCACAACCATTGTATTCTAGAGGATGCCCTTATTTGGCTCAATCAATTTTATATGGTCCCTCGTCCTTATAAACATCTTCATATAATTTCTACAATTTTATACCTTGTAAAATGTTACAAAGCCAAATGTCTCATAAAAAAATTAATTCAAAAGTTAACTTATTTAATATGTGGCATAAATGTGTAATTAATTAAAGTCTATACGTGGTCATAAGTTCATTATGGTTGTTATTTTATAAAAATTATAAATAATAAGTTTATTTGCTTAATTTTGTATTATTAGTGTTATGATATGATACAATAAATCACAAATTCACAATTGTGTGGATCCTCTAGTCTCATGAGTTTTCGCATTTCAAGCGAAAATTGTTTCAAAATTAACTTGTAAATATATATTTATTGTCGCTCGGGCAATAGCTCCTATGATTAGTTTTGAATATTTTGTCTTCCTATAATTAATAGAATATAAAAACTTAGAGTTTAAAGAAGGGGTTAAACATATGCCTTATTCTGAACTTCTATGATTCACGAATCTCTAATTTATAATTTCCAATGAAAAGGTAAAAGCACAAATTGTACATATAAAGTTTAAAATAGATGGTCACTAGTATTGATAGTTGAATTATGTCAACATATCATGTGAAAAACGTTGGGTAAAATTATTTTATATATAGAAAAACAAATTCCAAAAAGAAAAGTAGGCAATGTGATGGAATAAAATGATATAAAACCCGGAAGAGTTCATCTTTCAACAAAATAGCTGCTCCACTAACAAAAATAGATTTATTTTTAATTAAATTAGTTTTATTTTAAAAAACAATGTAGTTGAATATTATCATTTTGTTATTTGAGAAAGTCGACTTGAGGGTAGGGCTAACACTCAACAGCCCCGATTGCTACTGCTTTGTCTTTAATCTCCCTACAGAGTATATTAATTATTTCATTTAACAATAATAATATAGTTTTAGTATTTATTGTTAAAGACTATGTGATTTAAGTTTAATTTTGTGAAAGGGTGGATGTGATTTCAAAAATTTACAAATTCAGGAAAAAATATATTTTTTTTCATTAAAAATAATATTTCAGAAGAGATCTCAATAAATTTAACATTTCTATAATTTAACAATATTATTTAAGAATTATTCATCAAAATTTGAGTAATTTTTGTGATTGGTAACTTTTCAATAATCATGATGAAAAGTTATAAATCACGTTTAAATAAAAAAAATTATTTATACTTTTAAAAAAAATTTAAAATTTATCACTTAGTAGTAATGTATTATTTTTAACTATGCTGCAAAATTTCAATTCAAAATAAATAAGTATTATCTATTCTTATAACGCAATTTTATCTTTAAAAGCATATTTTCTCTAATTTATGAAATCACAAGCACCATTTAAAAAAACTCACAAATACCTTTTTGCAAAAGAGTCTAAAACATGAAATGTTTTTTTATGTTTACTCTTTAATATAATATATGTGCTTTAGTTTTAATTATTATTGTTGTACTTTTCTTTTAAATTTATTTCTTTAATCGATTTTTCTGATTTTCAAGGCTTAGTTTCATTGTATAGCTTTTTTTTATTAAATATTATTTTTGTTTCTGAGTAACCTATTACGATTTGAATTCAGGAATCGTGATCTTCATGATATTACTCCTCGGTGAATTGACTAAATAATAATAAAACAAATAAGTTTTGAGGGTTTACCGTATTTATTTAATTAATATGGACTTATGGCACCTCATATATATTATATATTTATTTTAATTTTCTAATTCACACTAAACATTATTATATATTAATTTTTTTGAAAAATATTATATTAAAATTGTAATATATGCAATGAGAGATGACCTTGAGCTTCTTATGCAGTAATATATGCATTAACCACGATGGTGTATATAAATGCTGTCATGATATTCGAATTTAAAAGGTTAAATGCATCAACACCTCTCTAAGATTTGGTAACCTTTGTCAGATAATACCCTGAACTTTCAAAAGTTTTAGTAAATTTGGTAAAAGTGCATTAGTTTATCCCTTGAATTTTACGTGTCGGTTTGTGATAGGTTTAACTTTTCAGAAATGTCTATTTTCTGATTTTTTTTCAAAATTAATTAAAAGTTGACATATGACATTGAGGGATAAAGTAGTGCACTTTCGGCTGTTCTTTAACTGAAACTTTTAAAAGATTAGGATGACATCTTACAAAAATTATCGTATTCAAGAGAGTCTTGATGAGTTTGACCTATTCTAAATATATGAAATAGCATCATTTTTTTAAAAATATTCATAATATTTTTTAACAATTATTATTATTTATTAGAGGCAAGAATAATTTGCAAGATACATATATTTTTTAAGTAACAAAAAAGACTAACTACCGTATATAATATAATATTTGATGTGGGTAATGTGGGTATAGATAGAAGCATGGGTCCACTAGTTGCTAATTATCAACACTAAAGGCCTTCAGGACCTTACTTATATTTGTTTATAAGTAAGGTCCTGAAGGTCTTAACTTGAATGACATGTTTTAAAGTCATGAGGTTTACCGTAAACAGCGTTAAAGCGGACAATATTGTTCAAGCTATTTATAACACGTTATCAACACGATCGCGATGAGGGGGTGTTTTAGGAATGAATATCCCATATCGCTCTCAAAGGTTCTACTGAGCCTGTATATAAACAGGGTCTTGAAGATCTTAACTCGAATGACATATTTTAAAGCCGTGAGATTGGCTGTAAACGACGCCAAAATTGGTATCATTCAAGCTGTTTATAATATTATTCACAATTAATAATCAAATACTATTCTATTTTGTTTCCTTTTTAAAAAAATCAACTATAAAAGCCTCCGTTCCTTGTATATTCAGGAAATTCAATTATTAAATTTCATTAAAATTAAACTTAAAATGCTATCTTAATTATGATTATCTTTTTTGAGAAAATTGAAGAGAGTATTTAATTATATACAAAAACAGTATGTGCATATGAGAGATAATTAATCATCTACTAATGATAGATCTAATTTTAGAAATTTGTTTTTTCGTTCTTTTTTTCGATAAAACCTAAAAGAAAGAAAATCAAGTTGTTACAGTGGACGAAGAATTATAAACTATTATAGGAGAAATTTTCTAAATTATAAAAGAGTTGAAGTTAAGCAACAACTTAAAAGAGAAAACATTTGTATTTTATCTATTTTAATTACCTTTGTTTTGCGTGGAAGTAACAATTTATAAAAATTTTAAGTTGATAAATAAAAAAAGTAAGAAATCCATAGGCTAGTTAAATAATGACTTCGTTGGAAGTATAGTTAAATAATGATGTGCATTATTAACGCGAGACAAATGGAGTGTTTCTCAAAATATTTGTTTTTAACTTATTGATTTTAAGCTATTGTAAGTTTATAAAGAGTTTAAAAAAAGTAGTTGAAATGTTTCTCTAAATTAAATTGAAGTGTTCGTTAAAATTAGTTTATGAGTTGTTGAAGATGGAGAAGACTAAAAAAATCATGAACATGAAACTATTTTACGAGGGAGAAGTTAAAACAAGGGGCAATTATGTAATTCTTTTGGTCAAAACCACGTAATCTAAAAAGCTCATTTTTTAAGGGGGTGTTTCTCTAAACTTATGACTCATAACTTAAAAGTACTTTTTTAATTTTTAAGGAGTTTAAAAATAAGTAAAGTGTTTCCGTAAAATGATTTTTAAGTTATTAAAAATGTTTCTCAAAACTGAATTCTAAGTTACTTATAAGTTATTGAATCTTGAAAAGACTATAAAAAATATGTTTTATAAAAGAGTATTGGGTTTTGAATATAATATATGGACACTATTGTAATTTATTTGGTCAAAAAGTATATTTGAAAAAATTTCAATTTTTAAAAGTAAGTATTTGCTACTTGTTATTTTTTTATTTAAAATTAACTTTTTTAAATTGAAAAAAGTTTAGAGAAACACTGAATTAACCAACTTTTAATTTAAAAATATACTTTTAAGGATGTTTGACTGTCTTTTAAGTTACTAGTACTAGCTTTTTCCTTTTGGTTTATTAGCTCTTCACAATCTAATAAATAAA
The DNA here is from genome assembly GCA_949673415.1 of Euphorbia schlechtendalii. Classification (NCBI taxonomy): domain Eukaryota; kingdom Viridiplantae; phylum Streptophyta; class Magnoliopsida; order Malpighiales; family Euphorbiaceae; genus Euphorbia; species Euphorbia schlechtendalii. Next base: position 5,531 of record CATIWQ010131934.1, on the reverse strand, counting down.
CTATGAGAAACACTCTCATGAAGTGTTTATAATCCCAAACTTACTTATATGATATTTTGACCATCTCATAATATTTGAGAAACACCCCCTAATTATAATATGAAAAAGTTTCGATGGAAAATTGGAAAAAGCTTAACACGAGACTAGTTAAGAAACGACTAATTATAATTTCATCCTCTACGGGCAATGGTTTTGAGATGGTTCCAATACAAAATAATCAAAATGGACAATTTGATCCTATTGGTTATGGACCTAATGGAAGCAAACCTTCGGGTTCAACAATTGTTATGCTTAATGGTCATGAGTTTACTTTAAGATTATATCCAATTTCAATAATAGAAAGATCGGAGAAATCAGGTGATTCGAATTTCAAAGTTTGGGAACGAAAAATGCTTTTTTATTTGACTAGCTTGACGTACCATATATTATTGAAAGATGAACCTTCTGTCATTCACGAAGAAGTGGGTAAAGTTTCTATTTAATTAATTAGGGATGTATCTTGAATGATTTAATCCCTACCCTTTATGAGGTGTTTACTATTAAACGTATTCCAAAAGAATTGTGGAATTTCTCAAATAGAAAATTTTCTATTGGTAATTAAGTTGTAGTGAAAATCAACGTGGTGGAGGTCCTTAGAGACTCCAAAAAGGACAAGCAATATGTTAAACCAAAGTTCAAAATGGGACCAAATGGAAGCATATCCAAGAAATAAATGTTTAATGGAAAATGTTTCGATTGCAACAAAATGAGACATGCTTCCTTTTTTTATAATTTGACTAAATTGATCAACATGAATGATATAAACATTGTGAAAGAAATTACAAAAGATGTATATGACATCAACTATGTGTTGTAATTTACAAGGTCAATATGATTGACTCAAACCCAAGTGAGTGGTGGCTTGACACTGGTGCTACACATCATATATGCTGTGACAAAGAGTCTTTCATTAGACCTACTTTTATTGATAATGAGGAGAAGCTTTCCATGGGCTATTTTTCAAATTCTAAATGACAAAGGACATGGAATGGTGATTCTAAAAATGGCTTTCGGAAAAGAAGTAAAATTGCAAAATGTCTTGTATGTACCTAACATAACGAAGAATCTGATTCTAATAGCCTATTGAGTGCACATGACTTCAAGATGGTTTTTGAATCTCAGGAATTTAATTTTTCTAAATGAACCATGTATGTGGGAAAGGGGTATGAATGTAATGAAATATTCAAATTCAATTATATCTTTTTTAAGCATGATTAGAATAACATTAATTTTGCTTATATGATGGAGTCTTCTAACTTATGACATAGTATACTTGAACTTGTTAATTATGATATGTTACAATGTTTAATTAACCCGAATCATATATCCACATTTCATATCGAAGAAGCAAAAATGTAAAACTTGTGTTGAGACAAACTTGACAAGATTCAAATATGTTGAAAGGTATTTAGAGTCATTCGGTTTAATACATACTGATATTTGTGATTTGAAATTTATTCAATTAAGAGGAGGAAATAAATAATTTATTATTTTCATTGATGATAGCACAAAATATTGTCATGTATATTTTCTTGAAAGAAAAGATGAAGCCATAAAGATATTTGTAATTTATAAGAAAGGAGTTAAAAACCAACTTATAATAAAAAGATTAAGGAGGTTAGAAGTGATTGTGGTTGTGAATATGTTGCACAATTTGACGAGTTCTGCTCCCAAAATGGACTAATTCACGAAGTAACATCACCTTACCCTCCTCAATCAAACGAAGTAGTTGAACGCAAAATATTGCACTCTAAAAGAGATTATGAATGCAATGCTAACCAATTTTGGTTTACCAAAAAACTTATGGGGTGATGTTGTTTTGTCAGTGAAATATCTTTTGAATAAAATATCACATAAGAAACAAGACAACTCCTCATAAATTATGAAAGGGTAGAAAACCTTCATATTGTTACTTGAAAGTGTTGGGTGTCTTGCAAAGGTAATTGCTCAATTACATAAACATATGAAAATAGGTAAAAAGACGGTGATTATATTTTTAATGGCTTTGTTAATAATAGCAACACATATCGATTTCTTGTGCATGAATTTAAAAACCCAGATATACACAAGAACATTTTGATTGACATAAAGGACGCTTCATTTTTTGAAGACGTGTTCCGATGTAAGGAAATAAATGGAGGGTCGGGATTCAAAATGTTCTGTGAACTTATTGAAAGTAACAGGCAAATTGATCAACAAAACATTGATAACAATGACAACCTTAAATTAATAATTGAAAAGGATGGTCCATTTTCTCAAGAAGAGAATGAATCATGAGGTGGAAGCTAAAAGAAGTAAAAGGACAAGGATTGAAAAATCATTTGGTCTGGATTTCTTAACGTATTTGGTTAAAGCGGAACCTCAAACGTACAAAGAGGTTTTTAGTTCCGTAGAAAGTCTTTTATGGAAAGAAGACATAAGGAATGAAATTGATTCCATATTACGAAATTATATGTAGGAATCAGTGGACCTTCCTTTGAGAACTAAGCCACTAAGTTCTAAATGAATTTTCAAACATAAGCTAAAAGCAAATGAGATAATTGATAAGTACAAGGCTCGTTTTAAAAGGTTATAGATAAAAGAAGGCCTTGATTATTGATACGTATTCTCTGATGTCAAGAATAACCTCCATTAGGGTGGTACATGCAATTGCCGCTTTGCAAAATATAGAAGTACATCCAATGGATGTGAAAATTGCTTTTCTTAACAAAGATCTTGAAGAAGAAATCTACATGAAAAACCCAAGGGTTATGTAGCTTATGGTAAAGAAAAGAAAGTTTGTAAATTGGTAAAGTTTTTATATGGATTAAAGCAAGCACCAAAGTAATGGCATAAGAAATTAATTTGACAGTGCCATGATGGCTAGCGGCTATCGTATTAACGAGTATGAAAAATGTATATATGTCAAAACTACAAATGAAGGATATGTTAATTTATGTTTGTATGTTGTTGACATACTCAATTTTGTAAGCAATGAGATAATGGTAACACATTCCAAGAATATATCAAATTCTAAATTTATTGACTAGCTGATGTAATTTTAGGCATCAAAGTTAACGGTTTCATGTTAACGAAGTTACACTATGTGGATAAGATACTTGACAACAAGGGTGATGATGGTATAAACAAAACATTGTTAAATGTTAGTTTGCATTTATCCAAGAATAAAGGTGAATGCATTGACCAAGTGGGATATGCAAGGGTTATAGGCTAATATAATGTACCTTACAATTTGTACAATGCTAAATATAGCTTATATTGTAAGCGGTTTAAGCTATCATGAGAATACTAATGAATTTACGGTATACTAGTAATTATGGACTACACCATATAAGAGAACCTAGTGTAATAGAAGCATATTTTGATGCGAAGTAGATAAGAATTCTAAGGGTACAAGTGGGTACATGTTCACTCTCAATTTGTGTACATTGCGATAATTAAGTAATGATTAAAATAGCACAAAATGTTATGCATAATGGTAAATCGAGACATATACATTATCGACATAATACCATTAGAAAACTAATCTCAACATCGGTTATCTCTATTGATTTTGTAGGATCAAAGGATAACATTGCAGATAACCAAAGGGTTAAACCAAGATCAAGTTGAAAAGACATCTAAAGAAATGGGGCTAAAGCCCATGAATATTTAAGTCGTTATGTGAAGAAAAATCCACCATGTTTGACTGGAGATCCCAAGATCAAGGTTCAATAGGACAACCTAATTGTAAAGAACTTTTGTGGATACTGTGGGGGGGTAACCCCATGTCTATTCCTATGAAGTAAACAATGACAAAACTGGTTAAGGTTAAGAAATGCTTTTAATGGTCCTTTGTCCATAATGGTTGAGTAAAAAGTATCACATATGTGACAGTGAGGTAGGATCGCTTTAAAGGATATTATTGGGCATAGTGATCTAAAACTCTTGCAGAACCAGGATATATTCATGAACAGAACGAACATAACCATGAAGACCAAAAACTGTGATATGTAGAAATTTTTGTGTGGTATCTCATCGTTTACACAAACTTCAGAATAGTTCAAGGACATCTCATCTAGTAATAAGTCAGTAAAGTAAATATAGTTTCACAAAGGAAGTTTCAAAGGTTGTAGCATACATATCCCATGCAAATATTGACCAAAACGCGTCATCAGCACTTCGAAATTTTGAAAAGTGTATGCTTCATTTTCAATTTTCATTCATGTGAGGGATTGTTGGAAATATATCTAAATAATGATGTGCTTTATTGACGTGAGACTAATTATAATATGGAAAAATTTCGATTAAAAATTGCAAGAAATATGTCACTGTAACGTGCATTTTGAGAGCTTTTCAACGATATATTATACTCCTAAAATTAATTTACGGTGAATGAGAAATTGAAGGCCAAAGCTTGAACATCTGTCAGCTTGATATGCTACATTTATGTTTCGATACTGAGTTTCGTCTCATAATTTTAACAAATTTTTATGTGGGAATATGAGTGTTAAATTCTCATAATAAAATAATTATAATTTAGGATCAATGAGTGTTTAATCCCTTATTTATTTCACTTCTTATTAACATCCACGGGTAATGGTCATAAAGTTGTGGTTACAAAGGTTAATGCCCTTTAAACCAATTTAATTAATGTCAATGTCATTTGTTCTATAAATACCCTACTCTTTTAGCCTTCTAATTTACACTTTTTAAGCAATCTCTTCCTCTCTTGAAAATCCAGTTGGTATTTGTTGTTTGTTTACTTTGTGGTTTATTTTTTGTTTTCATACTAAAAAGATCCTTCAAAGTTTTCATTCCTTTTTACAAGAAGGCTACTTAACTTAGGTTCTTGTGAATTGCTCTTCACACAGTTAAAGTTTGGCGAATGATTGCGATTGTATTCTGAGAGACAAATTCAACCGTAGCGGACGAATAAGTGTCTTAAGGAAACTGAAGTTTCAGGCCTCTACAATAAACTCTTTTCGGTAAAAGGTTGAGAATGTTTTATTTATTCCATTTATAAGGTTCTTTTCTATTCCAATGTAATTTGTAATTTTTTAATTTATGAAAATATAGTATTGTTCAGTTTATTATAATACCGCTACTAACAGACTGGTTATTCAGAAAAGTAAGTTCGTATTTTAAGTTTAATGTTGTAGAAGAATATAAAACTTGGCTTATGCTAATCACAATCTTTATTGTATGTAGGAACCTGATTAATCACAAAACAAAAGAGTTCATGTTCTTGTAAAACAGAGGTTCCTCTTTTATGTTTCTAATTTTACGTTGGAGATGTGGCAAAAATATATTAACCTAACTAGTGATTGATATTGAAGTTGTGATCTTAAAAATCACATATGTTCGAGAATAAGTACTGGTTATGCATAAGTGAAGTTTTATTTATATAATGAGTTAAAAAAATTATGTCTATATGATTTTCCTTCACACACACACACACACACACACACACACACACATATATATATATATATATATATATATATATATAT
>CATIWQ010131933.1:0-28342 GCA_949673415.1 Euphorbia schlechtendalii | reverse complement strand
AGATAATCAGACTCGGGTTCTAAATTTATTTTAGGCCCGAGAATATCTGAGGAAATTTTAAGAAATAGATGAAGAGAAGTTTGATTTTAAAATGAAGAAATTTGGGATCCAAAAGTGTTTTGGATCCAAGAAAAAATGTTAAAGAAAAGAAAATTTTTTTTTTATTTTTATTTGAAGGGAATAATTTTTCTCTGAATTTTTTCGGCCCCGTGTACTGAAAAAGACCCCACTATTTATAGAAAAAGGTCCCCGAAAAATCCAAAATAGGAAAACGTCTGGTGAGGCCTCGCCAGAAGGCTCGGCGAGGCATCGCCAAGAGGCCAGGCGAGGCCTCGCCAGAATCCTGGTGAGCTCGCCAGCGTTCTGGCGATGCTCACCAGGCCCCTGGCGAGGTTGGCCAGCCCTCTAGCGAGCCGTGCCTTGCCAAGTATAGGCGAGGCGGGTTCCGGATCCGGCTTCCGGTTACGGTTTCGAATTTTTTTTGTGTATTTTAGTATTTTTTAGTTAATTTTCTGAATTAAATTCCTTTTAAATTCAAAGACGAGGAAAACTCCCAAATGAAGATCATTGGACGGTCGAAAGTCGTGTGATTCGAGGATAAATATCCTGAAAAGCAATCATCATTGAACGTGCGAGCTGGTACAAAATCCTGTGCTCACAATAGCAAAATATACTAAGTTAAGAAGCTCTTAACTTTGAGATAGAAACAAACTTGAATTTTCATTAATAACAAACACTTAGCCAGTACATTAATTGTGTTATACACTAAGTGATTACATTGAAGCACTATTACAAGTTTGGATTTATACTAAAGCTATCTACTAAATTGAGAAGAAGATGGTCTGCCGCCTTTTGGATAGTTGCTTTGATGGTGCTGTTGACGTTGTTGATGCTGAGATTGTTGTTATTGTTGAGGTTGAGGACATTGAGGCCTTTGCGAAAGAGAATGTCGATATTGTTGTGCAATCCTCGTTGCATCTTCAATTACTTTCTCCCCCTTTTGTTATTTATCCCTTAATAATTTGATCCAAGCATAAATTAAAGGATTCGAGAGAAGACTGGAAGTCCTCTTGCTTTCCTATGATGGCTAGAGATATTTCTTACTCAAGTTGCTCTTTTCCCTTCAACGTTATGATATCTTGATAATTGAGCTCTTCAAGAAGTAGATGGTGACACCGGGTGAGATGAGCGATCTGATCAAATCCTTGATAGGTAAACTATTGAAAGCATTGTAGCAGACCTTTGAAATCTGATGCGGACAATGCAATCTTCATTCTAGGGTAGAAATTGTTCATGGTCTTCGCTATTAATTTAATATCCCTCGAGTCATACACCCCGATGGTGACCAATTGCTCTACATTCTTCTGCATATCAAATAGATGGTCTTTAAGGGCATTTAATTTCTTGTGCACTGAGAGACCGTTGTTCGGATTTAGAGACTCAGTTAGCTAAGGAAAGAGTTTATCCATTGCTTTTAGGAGAGAAATATGTTCCCTCATCATTGAATCATCAGTGTTATCATTTATGATCTTGCAAACTAAGTCTAATTTTTCTTCAAGTGCATCAAGGTTAAGCACATATTTCTCCATCTTCTCAGTAGCCTCATCAACAGTCCTATTGACCATATCAACCTTCTTACCATAGTTGACCATTAGCTTGGACATGTTCTCTATCAGCTTGCACATGCTATGTCCAAGGTATTTAGTTACTTTGACTTCCTTGGATAGCTCACTAATTTTATTATTTGTACTTATCTTATTTAGGCATGTTCTTCGCCAAACTTATGAAACTACATAGCTTGAGTTGGCAAAGTGGCATTCAAGCTACCCAACTGCTCTACATCAACGTCTATATTAACCTTCATTTTTCCTACTAGTGTGTTAGCAATAATAGTAGACGTGGGGATAGAAGAGATAGTTGCATTGAGCTGAGCTGCAGAATCAAAGAGTCTGGTTAGAATCAGTGCCATCTTATCCACAAGGCTGTTTGCGCTCTCCTTTGCAAGATGGTTGCGAATGGTTTACAAACTTCCTTGAATCATCTCAAATTCTTCATGGTAGACTGATTCAAGGGTAATACTAGAGTGAGCATTAAACTTTAGAAGCTTAGCCTTGGATCTTATAGACAAGTCTGTCAATTCCTGAGTTAGTAGTACGTGGCTTACTACTCCATCCAACTTAGCATCAGTTTTGAGTGTTGGAAATTTCTTCCTTGCCAACTCCCTAATCTGAGCCAAGATGGCTGAATCAGCCAAGTCCTCTTAGACTAGCTTGCTGCTGGAGGTGGTCGCTTCACTGGCTATAAAATTTGCCTCAGCAAAAATCTCACTTGGTTTTCCATGCTGAGTAGAGTTCTTAGCTTCAGGATCTTCTCCAATTAGAGGGATTGAAGGGGTAGAGGTTGGTTTTGAAGAAAGGGCAGGAGTAGCTATATTTTGTACATTTGAAGAAGTGGGGGTTGGTTTGAATTTTACATGAGAAGGAATGAGAGCTGTTTGGGTATTTGAAAGTGGTGAAGAAGGGATTGTTTTTTGTTCGGAATGGTTTGGAGAAGAAGGAGTGTATATTAGGAAATTTACATTTGGAGGTATATGAGGAGGAGAATTTACATCAAAAGAAGGGATTTGGGAATTTCAAGATTTACAGGAAAATTGGGTAAAAAGGATTTACAGAAGAGATGGGGGTAGGATTTATAGGTACCTGGGGGTTGGCTAATTGATCTAAGGATGGGTTAGCCTCAGGTAACTTAGCATGAGTTGGAAGTGACTTATTTTAAGTGTGAATTGTATTAGGTATGTTAGAATCAGGAAGAGCGATTTCTTCCTATTGATGATCTCCACGTCATCAACATCATCATCATCATCACTGCTTACTACTTGCATGTTTTTCTTTGTTGGGCGAGTAGTAGCAGATCTCTTGCGTTCAGTGCCCCTTGCCTTGTAGAGAACTTCCTCCATTGGGGAGCATCTTCAGAATTGATAGTTTCAAGGTTCTCTTTGCCTTTATTAGAGCTCCCCTGTCCCACATCAGCTTCAACTTCATCAAGCTTGAGCTTCTTTTGGTGCAGGGTTTCCTCTTACTCTTCTTGCCCTTGGTTTTGCTGGGCTAGCTCTAACCCTTTGCGATCTAGCATTTGCTTTTGGAAATGAGGGAGCAGAGGCTGTTGAAATTTGCTCCAGCTGAGTAGTTAAAGGAATATCCATTGTGGTCTCTTCACTAGAACCTTCGAAATCAACCACAAAAGCATCCTCATCCTCCTTGAGCATGTTTTTGGGGAAGATAGTAGGTTCCACCTTCGCCTTCTTCAGCTTAAGGTCTTGGACCTTAGTGTAGTGGGTATGAACCTACTTCTTCTTCAGTTTGCTGAAGTGGTTCAAGTCCAGCCTTCTCTTCAACGAGATCAATGTCTTCTTGGTCCATCAATAAAAGATGAAACATCCATCCTCATGGCCTTCATGAGGGCGGTGATCAAATAACTGTAATGGTAGATGGTAGTAACTTTGGTCAAGTGATGAAGGATCAACACTAGCCAGTTAAGTTGTTTACCTTCTACCATATGGTAGACCATTCACCTCTTGAAGTACGTGTAACTACTTAAGGATCCTGTCTTGGGCAGAATAAATTACACCAGCAGCTCATGATAAGCCCTAGCTCCTCAGCTCATTCCTGAAGCAGATATCTCTCTAGATCTGTAATTAGCAAGGAGTTCCCAATATCTGGGATAATGACTTGTGCTTCATCTCTAATTCTACGCAATTTTGTACCCTTTAGTAGCATGTTGAGAAGAATTTCCGCCAGCTTTGCACAAATCAAGTAGGAATTATTCTTAAATTCCACCAATAGTACATTATTATGGCCTTGAATAGTGTAGAGATTCTAGTAGAAACCCTTGATCGAGCCTTTATGGAAAGTCCCTCTAATAGCAGATATTAATTGAGATAATGTTATTTGATGACCTTATGTAGGAACTTGTTCAACAAAAGTGCATCATAATCCACTTCATATATGGAACCAAAGTCTCGATTCTCTGGCTAGTTAATCTTGGTGAAGACGGTTCCATGGGGGAAAACAATCTTCTCTGCAAAGCCATATATATGCACAAACATATTCTTCTTGGAGACTCATTGGAGCTTGAGGGTTTTTCTTGTGTTCGTCATTTTCAGTTGAGAGAGATTGAAAAAAGAGAGAAATTTAGGATTCTTTGAAAAAAATGATTGAGATTTCGAAATTGCAGGTAACCTTCTCTCTCCAGCATGCTGCCGCTTACTTAGGCTCTTCAACTTATAGATGATATGTGGCACTCACACATTACAAGATGTAAACAAACTCTGAGATTAACAAGGATTTAACTGACATAGTAAAACGGCAAGTTTTGATTTCAAACGGTTCCAATTCAAAAACACCCATTGGATAAAGTAGCTTTATGAGTTTTAACCATGAAACTGAATCTCATAACGTTACTTTAAAATGTAAATGGTGTTAAATACTTGTTACCTCATTCGGTTGAGTTGAGGCTTGATTTTTAACGCTTAGCCAAAATTTCTTGAATTTTCTTCACATGGGGTTCGACATTCCAATAAGCTGCCTTAGAACATTGAAGTGCTCCTTGGCTAATGGTTTGGTGAATATGTCAGCTTGTTTTTCTTCTGAAGGAACATATGTTAGACATGATGTATGCCCTAGATGCAATTAGGGCGATATATCTTTTTTAGCTATAATGTACAAACTATTTTTGAATTATTACTAATAATATTTAAGGCATCTTTATTTCTTATCAGTGCTTTCTGTTTATTTATGTATCTCACTAGTATCATATATGTATAGTATTATTTATGTGTATGCGCATTGATGAGACAAAGTCCATGACTACTTTATAACATAAGAATGCGAGGATATAGTGGAAGCTATGTGGTGTGAGAAACGCACATAAGTGTTACTAAGGATAGTCTAAATGTCCCTAGTCATAATTTCATTGAGACTGGACATCAATAGAATAGACAGGCTATCATGTGTAGGCTTACTCCTTGGATCAGATCCAAGCAGCCAATCTCATGAGCTGAAGGTGGTAACTTGAGTTAGCACATGAATGTATTCAGGTAATACATTGGAGACTGCTATAAGATATATATTCAAAAAGAACTATATCTATGTGTTGGTGTCATGTCTTATTGCAGTAGCAGTACACGTATCCTCAGACCTGAGATACTGGTTACCTTATGTAGGAGTTGCTTTGAGTCATACTTATTCTTACCCTAGCGATCAGGATGATATGGGTGATTATGGATATATTGATGATCACATGCTGGTAAGCCAAGTAGAAATTATATAGATTTCACTACGTTCAAAGTCTTAGCGAGAAAAATCTATAAGTGATTCGATTCCTATTTCGATCACTATATTTCTACACAAATTCGAGCATTTGTTGTATGAGTGTAATTGCAAAGCACTTATCAATAAAAATTTTCGTTCTTCAACATTCTTTTATTCAAGATTCACAAAGAATAGCATCCTAGCGGAGGTTCTGTACTAGTCGAGACCGAATTCAAAGTAGATGCAAGAATAGCGGGAATTGACGACTCCCATTAAAGAGTGGATATGGTTTGATCAACTTTAGCTTTCACTTGCATAACTTACAACTTTACTTTGTTTTTTGCTTATACTTTCTATTTCGAAGTTTATGATATGTCTATGTGTCATAACGAGTAATTCATTTTGCGTCATTTATATTAATCAAAATAAATGCTTTTGAGTTAACTTTAAGAGTGATTTCGGGGTTAATAAGATTGTGTATAGTCACTGGATCAGTAATTATAACATTGTTTAGTGAGTTAACATTTTTGGAGTGGTAACTTGCTAAATATGGCTATGTGAGAGCGACCCGTACTAAGCATATATTAATATTATTATCCAAGTTCTTATAAGTGTCATAATTTATTTACCCTAGACTTAGAAAAGTCATCTCATGTGTTGCTCTGCTGTGAATTATTGAATATTAGGGCATCTAGAACCTTATTTGTTGATGTTATCTAGTGTACAAAGTATTCTTGATGATTTTGCATGTTTTTTCTCTGTTAAACTTGTTCGTAGGAATATCTCTATAATTTGTATCTTTTCTAATCTATACATGCATATATCCATTCATCTATCTACCAATCCAACCCTCCAATATAAATTCCATATTTTCGTTACCCCGCAACTCTAGTTGGTCTTTAAAACTAGTTCCTTCCCTGTGGGATAGATATCTTTTAAAACTACATCAAAACTGTATACTTGCAGTGGTAACCATTTTTCTATTTTGATAAACGGTACTGACAACACCTATTTATATTTTAAACTTTTAACTTATCAGTAGAAGAGTGTGGAACAAGGTTTTTGGCTTCTTTATAAAATATAAGCCCTCAGAATCAGTAGAGTCAAAACCTTGTGATCAATTATATCAATCATGGCATGCATAGGAGATCATTATGTTAATTTTAAGTTTTGAAATTTTACCTTACAAAGTTTGCATGTTCAATTACTATCTTGATTAATCAGTAGTGGTATAAGAGTCTGCCTTATGCTATGCATGATTGATAATAATGTGTTAAAATGATATTTTTTATGAATTGATTAAAGTATTATATGCATGACTTAGTGTTCACTTCCTGTTATAGAAAATGATGTGATAGCTAAATTAACGTTTTGCTCAAACTTAGTTTAGGTGTTTATCATATAAATTAGCAATGTTTTACCACACGTGTAAATACTTTAATTGAGGGTTGTCCCGTACTTCACTTAATTAAAGAACGAAATCTTTAAATCATAGTTGTCCGTGGTATAACAAATCAAAGTGCCTGTGGTTATTTTGGCAAGGATTGGACATGGCTTCTCATTCACTTTAAGAGAGGCCTCTCCTTCCTGAAAATATCCATCAGTATTAGATTCAAAAGTACCCAAGAGACTTTTATGACTTAGTCGATTTCTAGTATGGGAATTGAATTCTGCATATGGTTTTATAAATGTAGTTTAAGTTGTTAAATTCAAACTTATAGACATAGGTACAATGACTTAAACGCGAACCTTGTTTGTTTTGCATGCTATGTGGAGTATTGGCATAATGGAATGATTATGATATACCAGTCCCGAGCATGTTCCCTTAGAGTTAATAATTCCAAATATTTTGGAATTATTATTTTCATAATCATATTCGTATAAGACCTAAACTAGGGCGAGACCATCGGCATCAATAAAATCCCCACAATAATATTAAGGCAGTATATAGTCTTCCCGTCATAAGTCGTGATACGAACCTTATTAATGGATGTAAGCACATGTACAACATGCCTTCTGTTAACATTTGTCATGAGACTAGATGAGGTTAATGCCTTGACCAAGATGGGTTAGTTGTCCATATTATTGGAGCTAATGCCAAATTGGAGACCCATTTGAGAATTCATACAATTAGATACGCACGTCTTGAGAAAGGGAACTCAAATGGATTAGTAATTGCAAGAGATGCAAATGGATGGGTTCCAACCATGGTTGTCTTATTGTGGCTTGACCTGGGATAGTGAGGTTCATGATGAGTGGCTATGGATGCTACCTACTAAGGAAAATTGGTTCGACCAAATTTCCCGAATTTAAATAGAAGAGGCTATTTGAATGTCGAGAAAACAGTAAGAATTATGTGTTTAATTAAAGACCTTATATTAAATGCAAGTACATATACTAATGTCTAAATAAATTCTATCTTATATCTAGGTTGAATATGATCACTAATGAAAATACTCACATTAACATCAGACCTCTTGTTGACATAAAATATGATGTTCATAACTTCAATGAATGGTTTGAGACTGTTAGAGGAATTCTTCAAAACTATTACCTGGATTATATATTGACTGATCCTAATCCCTAACATCCCTGCAAGAATGATTTTGGATATGAGATGAATGATTATGAGGAGCTTAAGGGAATCTGTGAGTTTATCGCAAAACTCATGTTAGACCACATGTTCCCAAAGTACACAATAGTGTACAAAGGGTTGTATCTCGCAACCATGACTCATTATCTCAAATCGGTGGAAAGTTTAGAGGATGAAATGTTCCAAAGTAGATTGTGGGGAGACACCTCAGTAGTAGATTTGGTTATAAACATTTATGATAACTCGGAGAAATTGAGAGTGTTCGGTGTTGAGTACAGTGAGCAGTCTTTGAGGGAATTGGTATTAAGGGTATTACCCAATAAATATGATTCTTTCAAGAAGACACTCAAGTAGTATTCTCCCTAACTGTACCTTAACCCAACTTATGGACTTGCTCGAGATTTATGAAATTGAGTTTAGAAATAAACTCCAAGAGCAAGAAAATGTTGAGGACCTTAAGTTGAAGAAACTAAAAGGTTTAAAAGTCAAAGAAAGCTCATGAGGAAGTTAGAATTGAAAAGGGGAAATATTTCTCTTGAAACAAGCTCATCGGATGATGATAGCTCTGGCTCGAATATCTGGAGGTATGTTCATACTAGAGAGTATTCACTATAGTTCCCTATGAGTCTACTTGGGTATTAGATACTGGTTGTGGTACTCATATCTGTACTTCTGTGCAGGGATTGTGGAACAGTAGGAGGCTTACAAAGAGGGAAATAGACCTAAGAGTTGGAAATGGAGCATGGGACATATAGCCTGAAATTGCCTAGTAGCTTAGTTTTAGTTTTGAACAATTGCTATTATATTTCTCCTATCGCTAAGAATATTATTTTTGTTGTACTTTTAGCAACAAAGGGATTTGAAATTATATTTTCTATTAATAATGTCAAATTCAACGAGATAATGTTCTTTATGCTTGTGGAATATCTATGGATGGTAGATACTAAAACTGAAATTCTAAATAGGAACATTGTTAAGAAATCGAGATTAGATAATGAGGAATCCTCATACTTATGGAACTATCATCTAGGCCATATAAATGAGACTCACTTAACTAAGTTACACAAATGTGGAGACTTAGGCCCAATGGAATAGGTTTCCGATGGTTCGTGTGAACCTTGTTTAAAGGGGAAGATGACTAAGAAACCTTTCAAAGGAAAGGGACAACTTGTTACTAGTACTTTGGAAATAATACATTTCAATGTATGTGGTCCAATGAGTGTAAAGACACATGAGGGTTTCGTCTACTTCATAACCTTTATCGATGATTACTCACGTTATGGTTAACTGTACCTTATGAGGCACACGTCTAAAAGTTTTGAGAAATTTAAAGAGTTCAGAACTGAAGTAGAGAAATAGCTTGGGAAAAGTATCAAGACCCTTCGATCTGATTGAGGTGGTGAATACTTAAGCTAAGAGTTTCAGGATTATCTAAGGGATAATGGTATTTTATCCCAGCACACACCTCCTTATACATCCCAACACAATGGAATGTCAGAAAGGAGGAATCGAACCCTAATCAATATGGTCCGGTCCATGATGAGCTAAGCATAAGTCAGCAGATCCTTTTGAGGTTATGCACTTGAGAGCACAATTTATATTTTAAATAGAGTGCCCTCTAAATCAGTTGATCAAACTCCATATGAATCATTGTATGGTAAGAAACCCTCTCTTTTTCACTTGAGGGTTTGGGGATGTCCTGCTTATGTAAAGAGGACGAGTTCAGATAAGCTGGGTGCTAAGTTTGATAGGTGTCTATTTGTAGGTTACCCTAAAGAGACTATAGGGTATACCTTCTTTGATCCCAAGGAACAAAAAGTCCTTGTTTCTAGAAATGCTCAATTCCTCAAGAAGGAGCATATACTTTTTGAAAGCTAGTGGGAGCAATCTTGAGTTAGGCACTCAAGAAGATCAAATAGACAATCAACTGATTATAACTACACCTATTACACAAGATAGTGTATGCATGGAACAGTCTATTATAACACCAACATGATGTAGGTCAGGCCGGGCTCCAATCACTCCTGAGCGATATGGGTTTTTCATCTATGATGATAAACATCTCTTCCTTATGGAAGATAATGAGCCCAAGACTTACAAGGAGGCAATGGAAGGCTCAAAATCTGACAAATGGCTTACAACCATGAGGTCGAAGATGGACTCCATGTACGAAAATCAAGTCTGGAGCTTGATTGATGCTCCAAGTGGGATTAGGCCCATATGATGCAAGTGGGTTTTCAAGAAGAAAACTAACATGGACGGTAACATAGTTACCTATAAAGTAAGGCTAGTTGCAAAAGGGTACAGTAAAAAAGAAGGCATTGACTATGATGAGACCTTTTCACCAGTGGCCATGCTAAAGTCTATCAAGATGCTCCTTGCCATCGCCGCTCATTACGATTATGAGATTTGGAAGATGGATGTGAAGACATCATTCCTTGATGGGAATTTAGACAGGGATGTGTATCAGCTACAACCTAAGGGTTTCGCATCCAAGGATGGCTCTAAGGTATGCAAGTTGCAGAAGTTAATTTATGAACTTAAGCAAGCATCGAGGAGTTGGAATATTAGGTTTGACGAGACAATCCAAGAAATTGGTTTTGTGTCAAATGCTAATGAGCCCTGTGTATATAAGAAGGCTAGTGAGTGCGATCGTTTTAGTTGTATTATATGTCAATGATATATTATTAATAGGAAATAACATTCCTTTTCTTCAGATAGTTAAGTCATGGTTGTCAAAGAAGTTCGCCATGAAAGACCTTGGAGAAGTAGCTTTTATACTCGGTATAAAAATCTATCGAGATAGATCCGGAAGGCTGCTAGGTCTTTCACAAAGTACATACATAGACAAGGTTTTAGCTAGATTTAACCTTGAACAGTCAAGAAAGGGTTATCTCCCAATGTCTCATGGGATTAACCTTTCTAAATCTGCACGTCTGAGAAAGCAAGAAGAGAGACTGCGCATGAATGGAATACCATATGCCTCAAAGATAGGTTCCATCATGTATGTTATGGTATGCACTTGGCTTGACATTTCACATGTGTTGAGAATCACGAGGAAATTTCAATTTGACCTAGGTGAGAAGCACTGGATGGCCGTTAAAAGTATCCTTAAGTAGTTATATAGGATTGAGGATATGTTTTTAGTATATGGAGTAGGTGATCTCACTTTGAAGGGATGCACCGACATGAGTTTTTAGGCTGATAAGAAGTTATGTGTTTATGTTAAACGGAGGGGCAGTTGATTGGAAAAGTTTCAAACAAGATACGACTGCCGATTCAAACACAGAATTTGAGTACATAGCTGCTTCAAAAGCGGCTAACCAAGCCGTCTGGTGTCTAGCATTGTAAATACAATAGCAGTCTATTGCGATAACAATGGGGATATTGATAAAGCAAAGGAACCACGGACTCATCAGAAAAATGGACATGTACTTAGAAAATACCATCTCATTCAGGAGATAGTAGCTAAGAAAGATATAATTTTAGAATACATCTTGACGAATCAGAATCTAGAGGATGGGCTAACTAAGCCATTGACTCAAGTTAAACATGACCAACATGTTAACGAGTATGGCATGAGGCACATGGGTAATTGGCTCTAGTGCAAGTGGGAGATTGTTAGACATGATGTATGCCCTAGAGGCAATTAGGGTGATATATCTTTATTAGCTATAATGTACAAATGGTTTTCGAATTATTATTAATAATAATTAAGGCATCTTTGTTGCTTATTAGTGCTTTTTGTTTATTTATGTATCTCGCTGGTATCATACATTTATAGTAATAAATATGTATATGCACATTGATGAGATAAAGTCCATGACTACTTCATAGTATAAGAGTGCAAGGACATAGTGGCAGCTATGTAGTGTGAGAACTGCACATACGTGTTACTATGAATAATCTAAATATCCATAATCATAGTTTCATTGAGACTGGACATCAATGGAATGGATAATCTAGCATGTGTAGGCTTACTCCTTGAATCAGATCAAAGCAGTCGATCTCACGACCTGAAGGTGGTACCTTGAGTTAACACATGAATGTATTCGGGTAATACATGGAGACCGCTGTAAGACAGACACTTGGAAATAACTATATCAATGTGTTGGTGTCATGTCTTATTGCAGTAGCAGTACAAGAATCCTCAGACCTGAGATACTAGTTACCTTATGTAGGAGTTGCTATACTTTGGGTCATACTTATTCATACCTTGGCGATCAGAATGACCCGGGTGATTACGGGTATAGTGATGATCACATGTTGGTAAGCTGAGTAGTTGTTCACCACTTTTCTACTAATAATATAAAAGTTTTAAATATGAACATGTGTTGTCAGTACCACTTATCAAATAGAAAAATGATGATAGCAGCAAGTATACAGTTGCAATGTAGTTTTAAAAGATATCGATCCCACAGGGAAGGAATTCGGTTCTAAAGATCAACTAGAGTTACGGAACAAAAGAAAATAAAATAAGTTAAAGGTTTTAAATGGTAGATTGATTAATGGACAGATGCATGAATAGATTAGAGAAGATGAAAAGCATATAGACTATAACTCACCACAGAGCAACACATGAAATGACTTTTCTGAATCTAGGGTAAACGAATTATGACACTTATAAAAACCTGGACAACAATAATACTATGCTTAGTACGGGTCGCTCTCACATAGCCATATTTAGCAAGTTACCACTCCAAAAATGTTAGCTCAATAAATAGCCTTATAATCACAGAAAAGTGATTATACACAATCTTGTTAACCCTGAAACTACTCTTAAAGTTAACTTGAAAGCATATAACTTCATTAATATAAGTGATACAAGATGAAATACTCATTATGACACATAGACATATCAATTAGAAAGTATAAGTAGAAAACAAAGTAAAGTTGTAAGGTATGCAAGGGAATGCTAAAGTTAATCAAACCGTATCCACCCTTTAATGGGAGTCATCATTTCTTGCAATTCCTACGTTTACTTTGAATTCGGTCTTGACTCATACAGAACCTCCGTTAGGATGATATTCCTTGTGAATATTGAACAAATGAATGTTGAAGAACAGAACCTTTTATTGATAAGTGCTTTGCAATTACACTAACAACAATCGCTCAAATTTGTGGAGAAATCTAGTAATTAAAACAAGAATCGAATCACTTATACATTTTTCTCTCTAACACTTTGAACTTAGCGAAATCTATATAACTTTCACTCTCTATCTATCATATATCATGCCATACATGTCATCTTAGATCATCTGCTGCATGAAATGGATGATTTGAACCTCTATTTACAGAGTGTGAAAGGTTGCGTTTATCCAAATGAATAGTCATGTCTATTGATGAAGGGTTGCATCATCTTCTATGTGATTGGATACAAGATTTCATCCTTATCTTCAATGGATAGGCACCTTTTCATGGTTGTGTTGTCTCCAAAAGGTGTTTCTTCATTTGATAGTTGATGGCAGTTGATCGTACTTATCCTGCGATTGGAAGTTGAAAAGAGTTGATCAAACCCATCATGATTCGCGAGAGTGACATACATATCGCGATTATGAATGTAAGTTGGTAACTGACTGTTTTTGAAGAATGATAAGTCATGATCGTGATAAATAGTCACCAACGTGATAGCGAGTAGGAATCACGATCGTGACATGGTCGTGACTTATGCTTTTCTTCATGATTGTTCTTTGTAACTTTACCGATCTTTGACAACTTCGATCTTAAGCCAATTCCTTGCATTCCACGCATCCTTTTGCACCTTTTTCACTCTTGTTGCATAGGATTCCATCTTTGATCATTTCACTCCCAAGATTCACCTAGTTTCTACACTTGCATAAAAAACAACTACATACCACGTGAAATATTTTATACGAAGTATAATATGACTCTAAACCACATCATTTTATGAGTAAAAATATAAAGATAATAAGTGTAACTATACACTTATCAGTAGTCAAGATGGGATCCAACACTCCTGATATAGTGATATAATGGGAGATGTACCTTTGGGCCCCTTGTTAAAGTGACACACTCATAAACCTTTGATCGGAGTATAAGATTGATAGAACGGGTTTCTAGTCAATCTTGATACATAATGGTCGAGTGGTGTTCTTCGTGAATAAGTTTAATTCTATGATAGCTATGGCTATTACATGAGCGGACACTTAATCCGAGCTCAATAAAATGTATGGTACTTAACCTGATGGAAGGAGTGTATTGTATTGGTTACTGCTACAGAACCGGATCAAGTCACAAGCACGTGACGTTCCAAGTATCGGGGGATCATACGCCTTTGCTAGAAAGCCCATTTGATCGTCTAGAGCTATCGAGTTCCATATCGATCTGGAACACTGAGCCTAAAGGTTCCCGGATTGGAAGCCAAGTTTAGGTTAACATCTAGTGGCTCTATACTTTGGGATCCTATGAGGTTACACACTTTGGGTCTTCATCGGACTAAGTAAAAAACCTATAGACTGGGTCTTTACCGAAAATACCAGTTGTCGAAGTCGTTAGAAGAATTATTAATTGGTTGGACCGAATTAATAATCAAAGAGAATAAAGAGAAAATAGGGAAAAATTACACAGAGCGAAGGAAGGGAATACTTCCCGTTGCGAGTGGGCCCAAACGAACACGGGTTGTTCGAAGTGGGTCTGCACGGCTGCCCCGCGAGCTGAAAAAGCTCCCGAGCCACTAGCGCGGGGGGAAGCACGCAAGCGCTTCCCAAGGCTACGCTTGCGCGGGCCTCAAGCATGGGCTTGCGGCAAGTCGCAAGCCCACAAGGGCTTGCCTTGTAAGAGGCGCGCGGGTTAGCCCGCAGGTTATTATGACCCGCGTGGCTAACTCGCTAAGGTGGGATGGGAACATTCCCATCCCACCTAGTGTTTGAGGGGGAGTTTAACACTCCCCCTTTTTCCCTATATATAGCCTTCAAGCTCCTCATTATTATATACTTCAGCTCAACTTTTCTCTTTGAGTTAGATATCTCTCTCTTCATTCGTTGTGCGAGATCCTACACAAGTTTCTCCAAACAAATAAAGAATTCTTTTGAAGGTTCTTTCTAAAGTGAGCTTTCTTGGTTTATTTTCGGGTTGGTCTTCAAGCGATCTAGCAGCTACTATTTACTAACGGGTTCTTCCTCAATTAGATTTTGGTCAATGAAGATCAATGTGGATCAATCATAAAGGTTCTCCTAGTTTGGAAGCTCATGCTAACGAAGTTCTACAGAATTGCTCTAAGGGAACACCATTACCAAAAGAGAGAAAGAACGCATTAACTCGTAATGCTCTAAACTTAGATGTTAGGTTTCTTTTATAAGCTTTATAAACCTAAAAGCATTTGTGGAAAGTTTTAACCTAGATTATATTAATCATGGCATGCTTAGGAGATCCTTAGGTTAGTTTTAAGTTTTGAATTTTTTCCTTGATTAAACAGCAACATACTCTAAATTGACATCTCCCCTTAGCATATGATCCCTTATGAAGTGATATCTTTTATTGACATGCTTCATCCCTCCATGTTGAAATGGATTTTTGGATAGGTCAATTGCGCTTTTGTTATCACACATAACTTCAAGGCATTTTGACAATATACCATACTCCTCCATTTGCTACTTAATCCATAGCAGTTATGCTACACAACTTCCTACCGCCATGTACTTAGCTTTAGCTATACTTAGTGCAATAGAAGTTTGCTTCTTGCTATACCATAAGACAAGGCATTCTCCAAGGAAATGGCATCCTCTAGTGGTGCTTTTCCTGTCGAGCTTGTCTCTGCCATAGTTAGCATCTACGAATCCTCTAGGAGTAAAATCTGAGCTGTTGGGATACAACAGCCTTGCATTAAGAAAACCATACAAGTACTTGAGAATTCTCTTAATAGTTACTAAGTGAGATTCTTTGAGGTCAGCTTGATAGCATGCACTATAGCACACTGAATATTGAATATCAAACTTACTAGCAATTAAGTAAAGGAGAGAACTAATAATACCTTTGTAGAACTTGTTGTCTACAAGCTTACCAGCTTCATTGCTACTTAAGATTGTATCAGTGGCCATGAGAGTGGACATTGGCTTTGAATGCTCCCTATAAAACTTCTTTAGAACTTCTTTGTGGCTAATAAAGATTTCATCTTCACCTTACTTGATTCGAAGTCCAAGGAAAAATTTGAGCTCTCTCATAATTTACATTTCAAATTCACTCTTCATTTGCTTGCTGAACTCCTTGCATATCTTCTCATTAGTTGCTCCAAAAATGATATCGTCCACATAAATTTGGACAAGCAACACATCTTCTTTCTTTCTTCGAATAAATAGAGTTGTATAGGCTTTCCCTCTTTCATAGCCTTAGCTGATAAGGAAATTGGTTAGCCTCTCATATCATGCTCTTAAAGCTTTCTTCAATCAGTAAAGAGCTTTCTTTAGTTTGAAGACATACTCAGGATTCTTCGGATCTTCAAAGCCTGGAGGCTGCGCACATAGACTTCCTCATGAATGAAGCCATTCAGGAATGCACTTTTAACATCCATTTGAAACAATCTGAAGTTCATATGGGATGCGAAAGCACATAGGATCTTGATTGCTTCAAGCCGAGCTACAGGAGCATAAATTTCATCATAATCTATGCCTTTTTACTAATTGTAGCCTTGAGCAACAAACTTAGCCTTCTTTTTTACAACAACGCCATCTTCATCAAGCTTGTTCTTATAAACCCATTTGGTGCCGATAATTGATTTTCCTTAGGGCTTCAGAACTAGATCCCTAACATGATTGCATTTAATCTAATTAAGCTCCTCTTGAATCGCGATAATCCAATAATCATCTCCTTCTACATCTTCGAACTTCTTGGGTTTAATCAATAAGATGAAAGCTGGATGGTTCATCATTCTACTGAGATGACCTCGCGTCATAACTGGATTATGCACATCATCAACAATACTATTAAGAGGGTGATTGTGATGAGTCCTAATCTCCCTTAGAAGACTCAGATCTACAACAGGAGTCTCTATACTGGGTTGTTGAGGCTGAGCTTGATCTTCTACTTCGTTGAAATTTGTTGAAAGATCTTTGTCAGCTTTAACTTCCTCAACTTCAAGTTCTTGTGCTGGGTTGGGAAGTACCGAGAGTGGCATGCTGAGATGATTTTCTGACTCATTTACTCCTTTGTCTTCATTAAATGGTCATTTATCTGCATTGTTAGTTTCATCAAAATCTACATGCATTGACTCCTCTAATAAGCTGGTCCTCTTGACATATATTATATATGCCCTACTGTTAATTGAGTAACCTAGAAAGATACCTTCATCAGCCTTTGGATCAAAATTTCCTAGCTGCTCCTTGATGCTTAGAATGAAGCACCTACAACCAAATGATCTGAGATAACCAGTCTTAGGCTTGCACCCTCGCCAAAGCTCATATGGTGTTTTCTCAAGAATAGGGTGGATTAAAACTCGATTCAAGATATAACAGGTTATGTTAACAGCTTTTCCCCATAAGTAATTTGGTAGATTGTTATCACTCAGCATGGATCGAGCCATTTCAACTATGGTTGTGTTCTTCCTTTCTACAACCCCATTTTGTCGAGGAGTATAAGGAGCAGAAAAGTTATGGTCAATACCATGAGTTGAATAAAATTCTTCGAAATGAAAGTTCTCGAATTCATATCCATGATCTCTTTGGGTTTTATTGATTTTATTTCCTAATTCTTTCATTATCTGATTACTGAGTTCAACAAAAGACTCAAAAGTTTCATCTTTGCTACTCAGCAAGACTACCCAAGTGAATCTCGTGAAGTCATCCAAACCACAAATGAAAATCTTTTTCCGCCCATGCTCATTGGTTGAGCATGACCAAATAGATATAGATGGAGGAGCTCCAATGATCTCTTAAGTATTACATTGGTTATAGACCTAACTTTTTAACTTTCTTACCAAGCTGGCAAGCTGAGCAAAGTCTATCTTTCTCAAAGCTGATATTAGGTAGACCCACAACTAATTGCTTTTTGGCTAGTTTAGATAGAATGTTTATATTTATATGACCCAACCTTTTGTGCCAAAGCCACAAATTATCCTCCTTAGATACATGACAAACATTAGTGGAGCCCGGGGATAGATAAATCATATACACATTATTAATTCTAAGAGCAAAGAGTATAGTTGAGTCAGTCTTACAGTCAATAGCTGAGTAACCTGCTAAGTCGAATATAACCTTCTTGCCTTTGTTACAGAGCTGGGTTACGCTGAGCAAGTTGAACTTAAATCCTTTGACTAGAGACACCTCTTCATTTGAAGGAGAAGCACCAATAGTGCCACATCCAATAATCTTCCCTTTTTGGTTATCTCCAAAACTAACACTTCCATTCCTTTTATGCTTCAGTGAGATGAACTGACTTTCATCTCCCATCATATACCTAGAGCAACAGCTATCCAAATACCACATTCCAGTATAATCAGCAGATCTTTGGCTCACCTGCAAAACAATTACATTTTCTTAGGTACCCATGCTTTCGAGCTGGGTCCTCCCTTGTTAGGGCCAGTTTGGCTGTGCTTTCCCAAGCCGCGTTTCTGAAAAGCTCCATTTTTAAGCTTTTCTTATAAAGCAGCAAAGTTGATTTTGGAAAAAATATGTCAGACAGTTCCTAATTAAAAAGTATGAAGGATTAAATTATGTTGTTCAAAGCCAAAAGATGTAGTTATATAAAATGTTTGTGAGAGCAACTTATTGGGACAGCAGCTTGAAAAGCAATACCAAACAAACCCTTAGTAGTGCTTAGATTAGTCAAGTCATACTCGTCATGATAACCATTTTTATGCCTACACATTATTGTGGCATGTCTAGCTTTGCCACAAAACCACATGCTGCTTTTGCTTTAGGTTAGCTCGCTTTCTTCTTTTTAGAGGAATTCTTCTTCTTAGTGCAAGTTTGGTTACTCGAAGATGGACTGTTGGCTGGAGGAGTAAACCGTTTCTCCTTTAAAGTTGTTTTCTCAACAGTCAACTCATCGAATTACTTACTGAGCTTACTATTTTGACATTCATGATATTTAACTTTTTCTTGAAGAAAGCGGATATCTAGAGATAAGGAAGCTATAGTATCTTCTTGATTTTCACTTCTCCTCACTAGCTTTTTGATGTTTTTGCCAGATTTATTAGTCAGCTTCATCACATCAAAGAATACTTGGGGGAATTATTCATTGACAAAGAGATTTCAGGATGTACCTCAGCTTGCGGGTTTTTCCCTTTATTACACTCAACTTCAGAGTCAGTAGCGGTTGAGTTAGTCTTGGAAGCAGATGTTGAGCTCTCGCCCCTTTCATTCTCAATCGCCATTAAGCAGAGGTTGGCGAAATCGGTAGCTTCTTCATTAGATGATGAACACTCTTCTGAATCACTTCAGGTGGTAGCAAGTGTCTTATTTTTCTTGGAAAGCATTTTCTTGAATATATCCTTTTTGGTTATAGGATATGACGATTGGATATGACCCTTCTCGCCTCAGCCAAAGCATTTTATGTCTTTGCTGTGCTCTTTCTTTGGTCCTTCCTCAGCTCTACGCTGGTGCTGAGTTGACTTAGTTTTGCTGGGAAATTTCTTCTTTGGGAATCTCCATCCTTCTTCATGAAGCATTTGAATCACCTCATCAGAAGTGCCATCTGCTCATCGGAATCATTATTGGTGGATTCGTTTGATGAGTCAGCTTTCGGGATAATGGCTTTGCCCTCTTTCTCCTTGACTTTACTCCTTTTTGAGCCATCATTATATTTCCTCAGGGACATCTCCTAAGTAAGCAAGGTGCCTATC
Organism: Euphorbia schlechtendalii; assembly: GCA_949673415.1. Classification (NCBI taxonomy): domain Eukaryota; kingdom Viridiplantae; phylum Streptophyta; class Magnoliopsida; order Malpighiales; family Euphorbiaceae; genus Euphorbia; species Euphorbia schlechtendalii. The sequence goes on along the minus strand of CATIWQ010131933.1, from coordinate 8,646 downwards.
AGCTCATCATAGCTATAGATCTTAAGATCACGAGCCTCTTTGATCGTGCTCTTCTTGGCATCCCACTCAACAATGAGAACTTAGAGAATCTTCTTCACCATCTCTTCTTCGGTGAACTCCTTACCTAGTCTCTTTTAGTTCAGTAATGATATTAATGAACATGGTAGTCATGGATTGAATACCCTCGTTGGTGCCCATCTGGAACAGCTCATACTCTCAGAGCATGAGGTTGATCTTAGACTCCTTAAAATTTTCGATCCCCTCATAGGTGATCTCCATCTTTCTCTAGATTTCTTATGTTGTCTCGTAGTTCAAGACCCTATTAAACTCTATGAGGTTTAGTGCATAATGTAAGTAATTAATAGCTACCACATTCTCTTTGAGAAGCCTTAGGTCACCGTCATCATAGTCTTCAAGATCAACTGTGACTCTATCCCCATTTCGCATAATTTTGGGAATTCTGTGGCCAAGCTCAATAGCTAGCCATACTTGCATGCTTTGTGATTATATAAAGTTTTTCATGCAATTTTTTCAAAACGTGTAAAGTTGGCCATTAAAGAGTGAAGGCCAGGTTACAGACATTACTTCTTTAAGGAGTGTAGTATGCGTAGAGCTGGAAGAGAAGTTATTATAAGCCATAAGGATCTTTAACTCAAAGAATATGAGTATTAAATTTGAGCATTTTCTCTAATACCACTTATTAGTCCAAAATAGCTTAAATAACACAACAGAGGGGGGTGAATGTAGTTACTTGATTTTCTTAAGATTTATAAAATTCTTTTCCAAGTTCATTTTGTAAATGCTTGCTGAGTAACTTGTGCTGAATGCAGGTCTAAAAACTATAAACTACTCAACTTTGCTGACTTAGTTTATCTTCAATCTATTCTGAGTACTTTACTCAGCTTGGATTGGTTTTTCAAGCAAAACTTATAAAACAAAGAGAATGATGAATGAGAAAGATGCTAACTAGACAAACGATAAATGTTTGAAACTTAACACATTAGATTTTATCCTGGTTCAGCCCAAAGGCTACCTCTAGTCCCTAGATTCCTTTCCGAGCTTTAATCTATTAGTGTTTCTTTCCTTCCTTAGGTGGAGAAGCCTTTACTGTGGGTAGAATCGATTACAGAAAGTACCTTCCTTTCTAACTACCTCTCAAACCATAATTTAGGTGCCCTTCCTAATCTGTCACTCAGATTTGAATAAGAAATGTGAACCAAGGATTTCAAATTATAAAACTTGTTGAATCCTTTTACAATGTTAAATCTAAGATTTGATTCTCTCTATTACAAACTGGTTGGACGATTTGCATTTGCTTAGAATGCTTGATTTGGAATTTCTGAATGCTGGGAATGTTTTGATGGTATTTCAACTCTTAAGAAATTCAAGGTGATTCACCAAGACTAAATGTCTGATTTAGTCTTCTATTTATACTTGAAGGTCTTGGAAGTAGATGTTGTAAACTTCTCATCCTGACTTTATCTTCAATTTCTCTTCTCTTCACAGCTTTCAAATTTGACCATTTGAAACAAATTCTAGGACGTTTAGAGATAAAGAATTTGAACGTTGAAGCGTGAGATTAATCTGTTAATCTTGATGTGTCAAAAACTCATTTCTTTAAGCAATTCCATTATAATCCAGAGGTGTGAGAGATGCAATGTGGAGATTTGTGATTTATCTGATTGCAAAAGTTGCAGAGTTGCACAGAGATATTGAAAAATGGCATATGTTAGAAGATCCCTTTTGCCTTGGACTTTAGCAAGAAATCTCCAACATTTCGTACTGACACCTTTTCATTTTGAGGATCACTAGAAATATCTTCTTTAATTTCAGCGCTTTTTCTCCTTAAAAGTATCTAAGGTATATTCCGTCTCTCACAGATAACGTTAGAGGCATATGTGTCATTTTATTCTCTAAGTGTCAAAGAACTTAGCCTTTAATAAATAAAAGCTACTTAGCTTCGTTGAGTCTATATCTTATAAACTATGTAATACTAAGCTGTACTCACCTTTTCTTACTCTAAGTCATAATTTAATCAAAACTTGGTAAACTAAGTTGTTTTCCCTTAAACAAACTCAATTAAACTTGTTTAATTAAGAGTCTACTTAGTATTCATTTAATTTCACTATCCTAGAAATTTTGTTATTTCCAAAATGTTTTAAGTACTGTGAAGTACTATTAACTTACGTTCAACATACTACTCAATAAAATGGGGTTGTAGAATGGAAGAACGGAACCATAGTTGAAATGGCTCGATCCATGTTGAGTGATAACAATCTACCAAAGTACTTTTAGGGAGAAGTCATTAACACAACCTGATATATCTTAAATTAGGTTTTAATTCACCCTATTCTTAAGAAAAAAAAACGTATGAGCTTTGGCAAGGGATCAAGCCTAAGATTGGTCATCTTAGATCATTTGTTTGCAGGTATTTCATTCTAAAAACTAAGGAGCAGTGAGGTATGTTTGATCTAAAGGCTGAAGAAGGTATTTTTCTGAGTTACCCAACTAACAGCAAAGCATATAGAATATATATCAAGAGAACCAGCTTATTAGAGGAGTCTATGCATATAGATTTTGATGAAACTAACAATGCAAATAGATAATAATCTGATGAAGATGAAGCGGTACCTACAAAGAAATCAACTCAGCATGCCACTCTCTATGCTTCCCAACCAAGCACAAGAGTAAGAAATTTAGGAAGTTAAAGCTAATGAAGATCTTTCAATAAACTTCAAAGAAGCAAAAGATCAACCTTAACCTCAACAACCCAGCGTAAAGACTCCCGTTGTTGATTCGAGACTTCCAAGAGAGATTAGAACTCCTCACAATAACCCACTCGAAAGTATTGTAGATGATGTTCATAATCTAGTGATGATACATGGTTAACTTAGCAGGATGATGAGCCATCTAGCTTTCATCTCATTGATTTAACCCAAGAAGTTCAAAGATGTAGAAGGAGATGACTATTGGATGATTGTGATACAAGAGGAACTGGATCAGTTCAAATGCAATGGTGTTTGGGATCTAGTTCCTAAACCTAAAGGAAAATCAATCATCAGCACTAAATGAGTTTTCAAGAAAAGCTTGATGAAGATGGCATTGTTGTTAGAAACAAGGCCATGCTTGTTGCTCAAGGCTACAACCAACAAGAAGCCATAGATCATGATGAGACTTATACTCCTGTAGCTCAGCTTAAAGCAATCAAGATTCTATGTGCTTTTGCATCTCATATGAACTTCAATATGTGTCAAATAGATATCAAGAGTACATTCTTGAATGGCTTAATTCAAGAGGTAGTATATGTGTGCCAACCTTCAGGCTTTGAAGATCCGAAGAATCCTAAGCATGTCTTCATATTGAAGAAAGCTCTCAACGGATTGGAAAAAGCTCCTAGAGCCTGGTATGAAAGGCTGACTAACTTCCTACTCAGCAAAGGCTATGGAAGAGGAAAGGCAGATACGACTCTATTTATCAAGTGAAAGAAGGAATGTGTATTGCTTGTCCAACTATGTGGATGATATCATGTTTGAAGCAACCGATGAAAGGCTTTGCAAGGATTTCAGCAAGCAAATGAAGAGTTATGATGGGAGAGCTCAACTTTTTCCTCGGACTGCAAATCAAGCAAAGTGAATATGGAATCTTCATTAGCCAAGCTAAATATACCAAAGAAGTCATGAAGAAGTTTGACATGGAGCATTCGAAGCCAATGTCCACTCCCATGGCAACTAACACAATCTTGAGTTAGGATGAAGCTAGTAAGCCAATAGATGACAAGTTCTACTAAAGTATTGTTGGTTCCATTCTTTACTTAACAACTAGTAGGCTTGATATCCAATATTCTATGTGCTATTACGCACGTTATCAAGCTAACCTTAGAGAATCTCACTTAGCAACTATTAAGAGAATTCTTTGGTACTTGCAAGGTTCTATTAATGCAAGTCTATGGCATCCCAGCAGCTCAGATTTCACTTCTAGAAGATTCACAGATGTAGATTATGGAAGAGATAAGCTCGATAGGAAAAGCACCACAGGTGGATACCATTTCCTTGGAGAATGCCTTATCTCATGGTACAATAAGAAGTAAACTTTTGTTATGCTGAGTACAATTGAAGCTGGGTACATGGCAATAGGAAGTTGCGTAGCTCATTTGCTATGGATCAAGAAGCAACTGGAGGATTATGGTATAAAGTCAAAATGCCTCAAAGTTATGTGTGATAACAAGAGTGCAATTGACTTATGATAAGTGTATAGTTACACTTATTATCATAACATTTTCAATCATAAAACGATACAGTTTTATTTCATTTTATACTTCATATAAAAGATTTCATGTGGTATGTAGTTGTTTTTTATGCAAACGCAGAAACTAAGTGAATCTTGGGAGTAAAATGATCAAATATGGGATTCTATATAAATAGAGTAAAAAGGTACAAAAAGATGCGTGGAACACATGGATTTGGCTTATGATCGAAGTTATAAAAGATTGGCAAAGTTGCAAAGAAGAATCATGAAGAAATAACATTTCATGATTGCGATCGCGACTTGTTATTCTTCAAATAGAAAGTTGTCAACCATTAGTCACGATTGTGACAAGTGATTCATGGTCACGACTTGTGATGGTTATTGGTTATATCTTTTCAACTGCCAACTGCCGGATAAAAATGATCAACCGCCATCAACTACTAGATGAAAAGACACCTTTTGGAAGTTAACCAATCATGAAAAGGTGCCTTTCCATTGTGGATAAAGATAAGACTTTGCATCCAATCATAATGAAGTGATGCAACCCTTCGCCAATGGACACAACTCTTCATTTGGATAGACGCAACCTTTCACACTCTATAAATAGAGGATTCAATCAACCAATTTCAGTGGACATGCATGGTGTGGGCAATGTATAGCAGCGTGTATGTATAGATAGAGAGTGAAAATATCTAGATTTCACTACATTTAAAGTCTTAGCGAGAAAAATGTATAAGTGATTCTATTCTTATTTCGATCACTATATTTCTACACAAATTCGAGCGTTTATTGTATGAGTGTAATTGCAAAGCACTTATCAATAAAATTTTTCGTTCTTCGACATTCTTTTATTTGAGATTCACAAAGAATAGCATCCTAGCGGAGGTTCTGTACGAGTCAAGACCGAATTCAAAATAGACGTAGGAATTGCTGGAATTGATGACTCCCATTAAAGAGTGGATGCGGTTTGATCAACTTTAGCTCTCACTTGCATACCTTATAACTTTACTTTGTTTTCTGCTTATACTTTCTATTTCAAAGTTTATGATATGTCTATGTGTCATAATGAGTATTTTGTTTTATGTCATTTATATTAATCAAGTCATATGCTTTCTAGTTGACTTTAAGAGTGATTTCGGGGTTAACAAGATTGTGTATAATCACCGGATCTTTTATTATAACACTGTTTGGTGAGCCAACATTTTTAGAATGGTAACTTGCTAAATATGGCTATGTGAGAGTGACTCGTACTAAGCATAGTAATATTGTTACCCAGGTTCTTATAAGTGTCATAATTCGTTTACCCTAGATTTAGAAAAGTCATCTAATGTGTTGCTCTACGGTAAATTATTGAATATTAGGGCGTCTAGAACCTTATTTGTTGAAGTTATTTAGTGTACGATATATTCTTGATGATTTTGCATGTTTTTCTCTACTAAACTTATTCTTAGGAAATATCTATATATTTTACATCTTCACTCTTCTGTTCATGCATCTGTCTATTCATCAGTCTATCATCCAAACCATCCAACTCTCCAATACAAATTATTTTATTTCTTTTATTTCGTAACTCTAGTTGATCTTAAGAATCGAATTCCTTCCCTGTAGCATTGATATTTTTTAAAACTACATCAAAACTGTATACTTGCAGTAATTACCATTTTTCTATTTGATAAGCGGTATTGACAACACCTGTTCATATTGTAACTTCTTAACTTGTCGATAGAAAAGTGGGGAATAAGATTTTTGACATCATCACCGAATATAAGCCCTCGGAATAAGTAGAGTCAAAACCTTGCAATCAAGTTTTTGGCACCGTTGCTGGGGAAGGCAAATGCGTTCTTAGAGATCAAATTATCAAAGAACGGACAATTATATTTAGTTGTCAATAGATTTATTTATTTTTGTTTTTGTTTTTGGTTTTAAATATTTATATTTTGTTATTGACATATTTTTCTTGCTTATTCATTGAGTTTTCTTTCTAGCGTGTGCATGCCAAGTATGCGTAGTTCGGGAGAAAGTTTGGTGTCTTTCGAATCAGAAATAGAACAATTTGGTAGGACAAGGAAATGGAGAAAGAAGAGACAAAGAAGAAGGATGGCTGAAGAAGTGCAAAATGCCAATCTACCTCAACCAAGGCTCATGGATTAGGTTTCTGATCATCAATGGTAACAATCAGGGAGTTGCTAGACCACCCATTAATGTAAATCAGTTTGAAATCAAACCTGTATTGCTTCAAATAATTAGCAATAATGTGCAATATTATGGTCTATCCAATGAAAATCTAAATGCCCACATTGCAAACTTTCTAGAAGTCTGTGATACTTTTAAAATGAACAATGCTCCTGAAGAGGCAGTTAAACTTCGTTTATTTCCATTTACGGTCCGTGATAAAGCGAAAGTTTGGTTGAACTCATTACCCCCAAATTTGATCACCACTTGGAATCAATTAGCCCAAGCCTTCCTGACTAAATATTTCCCTTTAGCTAAAACTGCAAGACTCATTAAAGAAACCACTTCTTGCACCCCAAAACGATAGTGAATCCTTGTACGAAGCCTGGGAACGTTATAAGGAACTTCAGCGAGTTTGTCCTCATCATGGTTTACCCCAAAATGTGATTCTGCTAACTTTTTACAATGGAATAAATCATGCAATAAGAGGAGCAATTAATGCTATGGCTGCGGGATCTCTTATGAAGAAAACTAGTCAAGAAGCCTTTGATCTTTTGGAAGATATGGCAAATAACAATAGTATGTGGCCGGTTGAGAGAGCACAAGTAAGTACTACTCTTCCTACTCATTCACATGCTACATCTACATCTTCTAGTTCAGTTAAAAAGGTTAATGAATTAGACTCTATTTTTGTTATGCAAGCACAAATATCTGCATTATCTCATAAGATAGATAATATGCATATAAGTAAGATTAACCCTTCGACATGTGAAAATTGTGGCCAAATAGGACACACTGCTTTTGAGTGTAACTTTAACCCATGTGTAGGGGAGCAATTAAGTTATGTTCAAAGTCAAGGGAATTCTTATAGTAATAATGGAATTAATTATAGGAGTTCTAATTAGAAGTATGGTGAAAATCAACAAAAGCATTACCAAGGTAATGATAGAATATGGCAATTAACAAGTAAAATAGACAAATTTCTGGAAGGAGTTTGTAATAAGAAATCAAAGTCTGAATAATGTTACAAAAAGTTAGAAAATAAGATGGATCAAATGTTTAAGAATCAATCATCTTCCATTCATAATTTTGAAATACAAGTTGGTCAATTAGCGAGTGCTATTCCATCTAGAGGAAAAGGTCATTACCTAGTAATACAGAAGGAAATCCTAAGGAAAATGTGCATGCTATAGCCATTCGTAGTGGTAAATTACTAGACAAACCAAATCCTTCAGGTATGCTTGCTAATGATGTTGTTGAAGTATCGAAAGAATATCCGAGTAAATCAAATGATAAAGCAGGAGAGGATGAACAGCATAAATCCGAAAAGGTTAATCCACCTCAACCACCATTTCCACAAAGAATGAAGAAGAATAATGAGGATAAACAATTCATCGAGTTCATCAACAAACTTAAAGGTCTAGAAATTAATCTTTCATTCATTGAAGCCATTACACAGATTCCTAACTACAGTAAGTTTATTAAAGAACTTTTCTCTCGTAAGCTTAATTTAGAAGGAATATCAAAAGTATCTTTAACTGAAGATTGTAGCAAAATAATAACTGTTACAATGCCCACTAAACTTAAAGGTACAGGAAGTTTCACAATACCTTGTAAACTTGGAAACATTTCTTTTCCAAAATGTTTATGTGATCTTAGGGCTAGTATAAATCTTATGCCTTTATCAATCTTCAAAGAGTTGAAGCTTGATGATGAAGTTAAAAGGACAAATATGGTCTTGCAATTGGCCGACCAGTCTATTAAACGTCCTTATGGCATAATAGAAGATGTACTATTTAAAGTGGATAAATTTGTTTTTCCAACAGACTTTGTTGTGCTAGATTTTGCATATGATGAAAAATGTCTTAAAATCTTAGGAAGACTTTTATGTATACTGGCAAAGCATTGATAGATGTGTCCAAAGGCAAAATTAAGTTAAGGATAGGTGACGATACTATTCAATTTAGCATGGATAAGGCTGATAAATACCCGATGGATGAAGATATATGAATGAAACTTGACTTGATTGATGCTTGCATCCAAGAAGTTGTTAAGTTAGATTTCATCCATGAATATGAAGTTAAGGGATTGAAAAACTCCATTGATCCTTAAATCTCTTATGTTTTCCGAAATATATATATATATATATACTTGGAGAAGAAAGTTTGTCAAAGATGTCGACCAAGCATGCCTAGCATAGCCTCCATACAGCAAGATGTTCGTCAACTA